>JAODAL010070786.1:0-15786 GCA_025379985.1 Phyllomedusa bahiana | reverse complement strand
GTGGGGGTCTCCCCCATTGACATCCAGGGAAACCCCAGGATTTTGGGAAGATTTGGGTTGACCAAAGGGTTTTGCTTTCCCTTTAGTCCCATCCCTGGGTTCCTTTTTAAGATAAGCCCAATTTTTGGGGGGTCTCCCCCCGGACTCCAGGAACACCAGGACCTTTTGAAAATTGGGTTCTGCCCAAGGTTTGTTTTCCCGTTTAGCCCCACCCCGGGGTCCTTCGTAAGACATAGACAATTTTTGTGGGTCTACCCTTGACACCCAGGAGACCCAGGCCTTTAAAGAGTTTGGGATAGCCCAAATTTTTTTCTTCGCTCTTAGTCCCTATCCCTGGTATACTTCATTACAGACTATAGACAATGTTGTTGGGTCTCACCAATTGACATCCGGGAGACAGCAGGACCTTTGAAGAGTTTGGGATATGACCAAGGTTTGCTTTGCTTTAGCCCCTACCCCGGGGTTCCCTTCTTTTCGACTATGAAAATGTTGTGGGGTCTCACCCATTGACATCCAGGAGACACCAGGACCTTTGAAGAGTTTGGGTTGCCCAAGGTTTGTCTTTGCTCTTAGTCCCCACCCTGGGTTCCTTCTTTTACGAATAGAAAATGTTTGGGTCCCCCCCCCTTGACATCCGGGAAAACCCCAGGACCTTTGAAGATTTGGTTATGCCCAAGGGTTTGTCTTCTGCTTTAGCCCCTATCCCTGGGTTTTTCTTTTAGACTATAGAATGTTGTGGGGCCCCCCCCGGACACCCAAGGAGAAAACCAAGAATTTGAAATTTGGGATTTGATAAAGATTATCTTTAACTCTTAATTCCTTGATTTTTAAGAGTATTTCTAAAATAGCTGTAGCAGTAGGGCCATGTTTCACAGGCACTGGGGGGCCCCTTTGTGGGGGCCAGCACCAGCTCTAAGCAGTAGGAATACGCCGTACTTTTCACTTGGGAGAGGAGGCTGCATTATACAGGACTTTTAAGACGTGAGGAGGGGGAAGCGACAGTGCCTCTCCCGTCTCATTGAGATTTTCGGAAAGCGTTTCTAAAAGTTTCCCCAATGATCACACAGGTGCATTGCGCTGAGGAACATGCTGAAAAACTGGTTCACCAGGGGGTGTTCCCTTTGGACGAGCTATTTAGGGGTTTTAAAAAGTACTTTAAAACACCACAATTTTCTTCTTAAGGGGGGTTTGGTTTTGGGGGGGAAGGGAGCCAGGGAGACCGAGAGATTGTGGGCAGCAGTACCCAGGTCCTGGCATAAGTCAAGGGACTTGTATGGGCCTCAGAACTGGAAGAGAGGGAGGAAAGTGATCAGTGGTTTTCCTTCTCATCACTACGGGGTGAAAGGCATGAAGGAGCATAGGCTTTTACCTAGATCTTCAGGTCCAGGGGGCAGTCGCAGAGAAAGCCCCTCCGGGTAAGATTTCAAAATCAACCTTGATAGCACTTTTTATGGACCTCCAAGTTGTCCAGGTAAGAGGGGGGATTTGGTGGTGGAGGAAAAGATAGATGGGTGGGCTGGGAGAGGGTCAAGGGTGTCTAGAGGGGGGGAGGGTTAAAAAGGGGATTGGGGTAAAAAGGGTTTTGCCACGAGTGCAGAACATGTCCGCCCCTCGCCGCGCAGGCTGGGGAATTGCCCCCTTGGCGTTTCTCCCCATTTTTTAGGGATTTTGAGTACAGCCGGGCGGTGCCACTCTCCAGTCAGTGCTGAGAGATTCAGGGACCTGTTCCCAAGAGGTGGGACCTGCTCCTATCAGACAGTGGAGGCACATTCTAGCGACAGGTCATCATTGTCTATGGTGGCAAAACCCCTTGAAGCCAGTCACTGATTCTCTATGAGTTATATGGTGGTTATATGTCAACATCATTATTATTCTTACCAAACTTTTTAATCAGATTTTTGCAAAAATTTTTTTGCCCTCGATTAAACCCGCCCCCGCCTTCAGTTGGTTCCCGGATTTTCAAAGGGAAACAATGGGAGAGTTTATAAAATCATTTTTTAACCTGCGGAGGGCCACTGGAGCAGGCCCTCAAATGCCTCTAATGCCCGGGTTATAGTTCTCCCAGTTATTAGTGAAGGAGGTTTGTAAAGGGGGGGACAGGCCAAGACCCTGTTCAAATTTCGAAAAAAATCATGCGAGAAAAGTCCTAATGATCTGACCGTAAGAGACGGGGAGAAAAAGACTCGGTAGATGGAAAATTCCTATGAGGGGGACTATTATGTAATAAATTGGGGGGTCCTGTATTATATTGAGGGGCTATGTCTAGGTTGGTTTTGTGTTATATTGGGGGGTGGTGTCTGGAAGGTCCTGTATTATATTGGGAGTCCTGTATTATATTGGGGGGGGGTCTTTTTTATTTGGGGGAAGGCCCGGGGGGGGGATGTTATTTGGGGGCTGTATTATATCGGGGGGTTGGGATTATATTGAGGGGGTTGTTAGGTTTCTTGTGTTATTTGGGGGCGGGTCTGAAGTTTCCTTTATTTTTGGGGGGTCCTGTATTATATTGGGGGGAGTTTTTTTAGGGGGGGGAGCCCGTATGATTTGAGGGGCCCTTTGTATTAAATTTTGGGGGGGGCCCTGTATTATATTAAAGGGGCTATGTCGGGGTTGATCATGTGTTATTTTGGGGGGTTGGTTTGAAGGGTCCTGATTATTTTGGGACCCTTTTATTTAAAATTGGGGGGGGGTTTGTCTGGGGGGTATTGTATTATATTGGGGGGTCCTGTATTATATTGGGGGGAGTCCTGTATTATATTGAGGGGCTATGTCTAGGTTGGTCTTTTTGGTTATTTTTGGGGGCCCGGTTTCGGGAAAGGGTTGTTTATTATTTGGGGGGAAGCCCCTGTTTTTTATTGGGGGGCAAATGTTTTTGGTTGGGTTTTGTGTTACTTTGGGGGGAGGTGTCTGGAAGGTCCTGTATTATATTTTGGGTCCTGTATTATTTTGGAGGGAGTCCTGTATTATATTGGGGGGCGGTTGTTGGAAGTCTGTAGTATAATTGGGTGAGTTCCTGTATTATATTGGGGGGAGTCCTGTATTATATTGGGGGGTGGTGTCTGGAAGGTCCTGTATTATATTGGGGGGTCCTGTATTATATTGTGGGGAGTACGGTATTATATTTGGGGGGTGGTGTCTGGAAGTTCCTGTATTATATTACGGGGAGTCATTGTTATATATTTGTGGGGTGTGTCTGGTAAGGCCTTGTATTATATTACGGGTCCTGTCTTTATTGGAGGGCGTAGTATCTGAAGGTCCTGTATGTATATGTGGGGCGGTCTGTATTATATTGAGGGGCTATGTCTAGGTTAGTCTTGTGTTATGTTGGGGGCTGTGTCTGGAAGGTCCTGTATTATATTGGGGGAGTCCTGAATTATATTGGGGGGGGTGGTGTCTGGAAGGTCCTGTATTATATTGGGGGGGTCCTGTATTATATTGTGGGGGTCCTGTATTATATTGAGGGGCTATGTCTAGGTTTGTCTTGTGTTATGTTGGGGGCTGTGTCTGGAGGGTGTTGTATTATATTGGGGGGTCCTGTATTATATTGGAGGCTGTGTCTGGAGGGTGTTGTATTATATTGGGGGTCCTGTATTATATTGGAGGCTGTGTCTGGAGGGTGTTGTATTATATTGGGGGGAGTCCTGTATTATATTGAGGGGCTATGTCTAGGTTGGTCTTGTGTTATGTTGGGGGCTGTGTCTGGAGGGTGTTGTATTATATTGGGGGGGGAGTCCTGTATTATATTGGGGGCTGTGTCTGGAGGGTGTTGTATTATATTGGGGGGTCCTATATTATATTGGGGGCCTATGTCTAGGTTGGTCTTTTGTTATATTGGGGGCTGTGTCTGGAGGGTCCTGTATTATATTGGGGGGAGTCCTGTATTATATTGAGGGGCTATGTCTAGGTTGGTTTTGTGTTACATTGGGGGGCGGTGTCTGGAGGGTCTGTTTTATAGTCGGGAGGTCCTGTATTTAATGAGGGGCCTATGTTCTTGGGTGGTCTTGTGTTATGTTGGGGACTATGTCTGGAGGGTCCTGTATTATATTGGGGGGAGTCCAATTAGTATTCGAGCGGTCCTGCTTTATTCTGCAGGACACTTCATTACTGTTTTACCCACATTTTGTTATCTGCGTCCCCATCAGATGACAGACGCTACAGAGAAGGATTGGTGGGTACATGAGATCTTATATTGAAGGATCGTGCTCTGCGAGTTGAACGGTGTTAATCCAAGTCCTCTCTCTCCACAGCAATTTACACCTCTGATAGATCTGTGTCTGTCTTCCACTATCTTCCAGTTCTTTCTCTATATCACTCCTGGAGTTGTGTTGCTTTCATCTACATGGAGCCCGGTCACTTCTTACATCTTCCCTTGTCTACATGAGACTCTCAGGCAGGAAGTAAACCTTCCAGAATCAGATCAGTCTTCAATACAAACCAATGATTGTCTATAAATGTTGTAGAATCCTCATGTGATGTTTTATTTGTTGTGATAAAATTCAGCTGAAAATCAGTTTTGTAATGTAGTACACTAGAAATGATGTGTATTCTGTATTGTCATAAAACATTTCTTATATTGTTATTAAACCATTTCTGAGCTCATGGAATTCCACCCCCCACGCAGGCTCGGACTGGGGGGCCGGGGGACCGGGGAACCCCCCGGGGGGCCCCAGCCGCTGCGGGCCCCGAGCAGTGCCGCTGCCCCCGGGGGCCCCGCCCGGGAATCCGGTCCGAGCGCCCCGGGCCCCTGCGCCCCCGACCCCAGAGACCGGCCGGGTTTGGGGACTAATGCCCGACCCCCGGGGTGCCCCCGGGGGTTAGCGGGCACAGCCCCCACTACGCTGCGCTCCGCTGATCCCCCCGGGGGGGTGAACGCGTTATCCTTCAGCCCCCCGGGCGGGGCCCCTACTAGTGACGTAGGCCGCGGTGAGTAATCACAGCCCCGGCCATGCGGACGGAAAGGACCGGGGCAGCTCGGAGTGGCCGGGCCGGGCGGAGCCGGGCCAGGTAAGGGGTGGTTGTTTTTTTTTTTTTTTTTTTTTTAAAAATCTACTTAAAAGGGCCCTGATAAAAAGGGGGGCCCCTGGCTATGAAGGGGGCCCCTCTACCAAAGGGGGGGCCCCTGCCCTTTTTAAAAGGGGGCCCCCCTGGTCGCAAAAGGGGGGGCCCTGACTACTTAAAGTGGCCTGGCTACGCAAAAGGGGGGGCCCTGACTACTCAAAAAGGGGCCCTGGCTACGAAAAAGGGGGGCCCTGACTACTCAAAAGGGGGCCCCCCTGGCACGTAAAGGGGCCCCCTGACACTCAAAAGGGGGGCCCCTGGCTAGAAAAGGGGGGGGCCCGGGACTACCTAAAGGGACCCGGTACGCTAAAGAGGGGCCCCTGACTACTCTAAAGGGGCCCCGGCTGGGAAAAGGGGGGGCCCTGTCTACATCAAGGGGGGCCCTGGCTACTGTAAAGGGGGGCCCTGGCTATCTGAAGGGGGGCCCCTGGTTTACGCTAAAGGGGGGCCCTTTGACACTCTAAAGGGGGCCCGGGGCTACTGAGGGGGCCCCGGCTACTCAAAAGGGGGGGGCCCTGCTTTACGGGGGGCCTTGACTTTTAAAAGGGGGGCCCCGGTACTAAAGGGGGGCCCTTTGGGCTACTCTAAAGGGGGGCCCCCGGGCTACTCTAAAGGGGGGCCGGCTTTTTTAAAAGGGGCCCCCGGGAAACTAAAGGGGGGCCCGGGCTAATAAAGGGGGGCCCTGGCTAACAAAGGGGGCCCCTGATACATAAGGGGGACCCGACTAAAAAAGGGGGGGCCCTGATAACTATGGGGCCCCCTGGCTACTAAGGGGGCCCGATACAAAGGGGACCGGCTCGCTAAAGGGGGCCCCCTTTGACTATTTAAAAGGGGGGCCCTGGTTTCTGAAGGGGGGCCCTGGCTACTCTAAAGGGGGGGCCCTGCTACGTAAAGGGGGCCCCCGACTACTCAAAAGGGGGGCCCTGGCTACCAAAAGGGGGCCCCCGGGGGTACCAAAAGGGGGGGGCCTGGCTATTTTAAAGGGGGGCCCTGGCTACTCTAAAGAGGGCCCGGGCTACTGAAAGGGGGCCCGGGTCATCAAGGGGGGCCCCGGGCTACTCTGAAGGGGGGCCCTGGCTACCTAAAGGGGGGCCTGGCTACAAAAAAGGGGGGCCCGGTTTTTTAAAAGGGGGCCCGGGGTTTTTCAAAATGGGGCCCTGGCTAAAAAAGGGGGGCCCTGGCTAAAAAAGGGGGGGCCCTGGTAACTAAGGGGGCCCTGATACAAAAAGGGGGGCCCTGATAATAAAGGGGGGCCTGTAACTTGGGGGCCCTGGCTACTAAAGAGGGGGCCGTAAAATTTTTTATGGGGGCCCCGGGCTACATAAAGGGAGGCGTACTCCCAAAGGGGGCCGTGTTCCTAAGGGGGCCCTGATACCTAAGGGGGTGCCCTGGCTACTAAGGGGGCCCCCTGGTACATAAAGGGGGGCCGTGACTAACTAAGGGGGGGCCTGACTAAAAAGGGGAAGCCCCCTGACTAGAAAAGGGGTGCCCTGTACAAAAGGGGGCCCCTGACTAACAAACGGGCCCGGCTACTAAAGGGACCCCTGGCTACAAAAAGGGGGGCCCTGACTAACAAAGGGGCCCTGGTACCTAAAGGGGGGCCCTGACTACCTAAAGGGGGCCCTGCTCCCTAACATTGCTGGAGGCCCCTTTACGCCTGAAAACTATAGAGGAGCCCCCTGTCTGTATACTACCTAAGGGGGGGGCTTTAATGCCTGTATACTCCCAAAAGGGGGGGTCCCAACGGGTTTGAACCCCTATAAAAAGGGGCCCCCTAATCCCTACATTCTACTAACTGGGGTCCCCCAACCTAAGTACTATAACTTCCCAAGGGGGCCCTGCTTATTAATGGGGGTGTTTTATTACCCACCCGGGCTGGTACCACCCCCCCTACCGGGGGCCCGGGTTCCAATTTATCCAGCGGGAGTCTACCACCTAAATAGGGCCTATTAGTTCCCGGGGGTCTTGCCCTTTTACCTACTCCCTAGGGTCTTGCCACCTACCTGGAAATATAAGGGAGGGCGGGCATTAGTTTTTGTTATCTCCAGGGCTTGTCCTTCCCCCCACCCCCCAAACCCCTTAGGATATAGGCCTCTAATTAGGGCTTGTACCCGCTCCCCCAAACACCGGGGTATTTGTACAGAGGGGGGAATGGGTAAAGAGTGCTGGAAAATTGAGGTTCTAAGTATTTGTGTGTTTTTCTGCAGGGATGGTTGTGGCCGGGACAAGTCTCATTGATGTGGAACGGATGCAGGGAAAAGGGAAAAAAACGACTCAAAAAAGAAAAAGACTCCTCAGAAGGACGTCCCCGGGGGTCCCTGATTTCGGGGGTTATTTTACTTCTATTTTTGGTCAGTGCTGTTTCACTGTAATGGGGGGAGTCCCTGAGGGGTTTTCTCCCCCTTATGGGGTTTTCTTTATAGCAGTTTGTAGGTTATATTGGCATTAGTATAGTGGCAGCGTGCATGTGTCCCCGTTGAAAGAGTGGGGAACACCTGCCCCTGTGTAGAGAGACTTTCTTTTTTTGGGGGGTTTTATTTTAAAGTAGTGGGGGGCCTTGAAAAAGGGAAACGTTTGAGGGGGATTTTGTATGTGGGTGGAGGGGGATATTTATGGGGGGCGGGGGGGGTTTTTTGTAGTGGGTGGAGGGGTTTTGATTGGGGGGAGGGGGTTTGTATGTGGGTGGAGGGGGTTATTGTTTGGGGGGGGGGGGATTTTGTTTTGGGGTGGGGGGGGATATTGTATGTGGGTGGAGGGGATATTGTGTGGGTGGGGGAATATTGTCTGGGGTGGAGGGGGTATTGTATGTGGGTGGAGGGGAATTGTATGGGGGTGGAGGGGGATATTGTTTGGGGGGTGGAGGAGGATATTGTATGTGGGTGGAGGGGTATTGTATGGGGGTGGAGGGGAAAATTGTTGTGGGTGGGGGGATATTGTTTGTGGGTGGAGGGGGATTTGTTTGTGGGTGGAGGGGTATTGTTGTGGGGGGAGGGGATATTGTTGTGGGGGGAGGGGGTATGGTGGAACACTTAGCCCTTTTGTCTATGAGTGTTAGACTGAAAAATGTGTGACTCACTTGTATTGTACACACCCATACGTTCTGTTTTTTCACACTGTATTTTGTGGTTAAAAGGGCGGTTTTTGTCAGAGGCCGGGAATATTTATGTACGTGGGTGGGCCCCCCAAGATCAATTTCCCCTGTGGGCCCCGCCCCCCAGTCCCACACTGCCCCACGTCCCCCTTTGAAATGGAATTTTGTAGCCAACATCAACAAGTCCCCTTTTAACAATTTTATTTCCCTGATTGTTTTATAACCCAGTGCTGTTCTGCGAAGCGCATATTTTGGCATTTTATGGCCGTTTATATACAAGTGTCCAATACTTTATAGAAGGCCAAAAAAGATCACCCAGATGTCCCTATGACAATGCCCCCGCCATAAAATTTTAGCCACCAAAGTTCAGGGTTTTATTTACCCGTCCCCCGGAGGCACAGCCGTCAATGCCCTAGTGGGACAGTGGCAAATCCCCATTAACCAGGGTACCCACCTCTATCTTCCCTGATTGCGAGCTAATACCTAATTAGCTGATGAGAGGGGGGGGGAAAAGGGATGTTGGGGTTGGGGCCTATAAAAAAAATTGCCGTCTCACATCTTTGTTTTTAAATTTGGGGGTTAAATCTAAATTGACTGTGTTCCATCTTTTTTTCCATCCCCCTGGATTTAAAGCTGACAAAAGGTAAGGATTTCAAACTTTCCCCCTTTTGGGCGCTTTTTAAGCTCGCCGGGTGGGGCGCGCTTTTCGCCAGTTTTCGGCAAAATCGCCCTGATTTTATGTGGGGGGGCCGGGGGCGCTCTACATACTATGAAAAGGGGTCGCCCACCGCGCCTCGCCTACCAGTGTGTTGGCGCAGGGGAGGACTTAGGCGCAGTGTTGGGGGCTGCGCTGATTTTTCGCCGCCCCGAGGTATGCACTCATAATGCGGAGAGAAGTCCCCCACGCCTCGCCAGTGTGGGGGGCGCAGTGCGGGGACAGGGGCGAGTCGGCACTGCGCCTAAGTTCACCGCGAGGGGTGCGTCGTAATGGGGGATAAGTTCCCCTGGCCTCGCCAGTGTGTGGGGGTGCAGGGCGGGACTTAGGCGTGTGTGGGACTGGCCAAAAAATCTTTTCGGGTGCGAGCGGTGGAAAACAGCGAAAAAAAAAATCCCCTTTTTTTAAAAAGGGCAGAAAACATTTCAGAAAAGAGCTAAAATTCAAAAAAAAAAAAATACATTAAAAAAAAATCTGAACGGCGCAATATCAAGAATTAGGTTTGGGGGAAATTGCCGGGAATCCATAATTAAAATTCTGAAAGCTATTCTCTTTGGTGGCAGAAACCGGCCAAATCAAATAGGACGAAGTAAACCCATTAAAACCCTATGGAGAACTATGCCCAATCAGAATAAAAGGCGGGGACAGTTCAAAATACAGTAAAATGCAGAAAAGAGCTGATTGGTGAGCTAGCGGGGGCTTGCTACCCGGCCAAATCAGAATAGGAGCAACAGGAACCAATTATACCCTAGGAAAATTTTGGACCAATCAGAATAAAAGGCGGGATATTTCAAAATCAGTAAAAAATGAGAAAAAAAAAAGGGCTGATTGGTTAAGCTAGGGGGGTTTTGGCTAGCTCAGCCAATAGAATAGGAGCGACAGAGACCCATTATATCTAGGAAATATTGCCCAATCAGAAAAGGAGCGACAGAGACCCTTATACCCAGGAAATATTGCCCAATCAGAATAGGAGCGACGGACCATTAAAACCTTTAGAACTTTTTGCCCAAATCAATTAAAAGGCGGACATTCAAAAAAAGTAAAAAAGCAAAATAAGCTGATTGGTTGAGCTAGCGAGGGCTTGGCTTTCTCGGCCAATCAGAATAGGAGCGACGGGACCCATTAACTATGGAGAAGTTTGGCCCAAATTTCGAATCAAAGGCGGGGATGTTCAAAATACAGAAAAAAATGCAAAAAAAAGAGCTGTTGGTTAAGCTAGCGGGGTTGGCTAGCTCAGCCAATCAGAATGGGGGTGACAAGACCATTATATCCTATGGAAACTTTGACCAATCAGAATAGGGGACAGAGACCCTTTAAAAACCAGGGAAACTATTGACCTATCAAATTCAAAGGCGGGGACAGTTAAAAATCAGTAAAAATGCAAAATAGGCTGTTTGGGGTTGAGCAGGGGGGGGCTTGGATCCCACCCTTTTAGAGCGCAGCTACTTCTCCCATTGTAGTCTATGGAGAGATGGCGAATGAAACTCGGCTTCAGAGCCGTGTGAGGAAATGTTTAAAAAAATCTTTTTATTAATGTAAAAAATTCTCTGAAAAAGGGCGAAACCTCTATAAACAAAAATTAAATTTAAATCCCGAAAACTTTTTGTCGCCGAGACCGGCGCTCATAAGGAATTGGGTTTAAAGGGAAATTCCCGGGGAAATACAGTAATTCAAATTTTGGGAAGCTCTTCTCATGGTCGGCATAAACCCCCAATCGAATGGAGCAACAGGTCCCATTAAAACCTATGGAGAACTTTTGACAATGAATAGGAGCGACATTTGTCCCCATTCTAACCTATAAGGAATATTGACCAATAAATAGGAGTGAAAGTCCCAAAAATTTCTAGGAGAAGTTTGGCCAAATCAGAAAAAAAAGGCGGGATTTCAAAATACGAAAAAATGCAAAAAAAAAGTGTTTGGCTGAGCTAGGGGGGGGTTTTGGCTATCCCCCCCAATCAAGCGCGAGCTATTCTCCCTTGTGCTAGGGAAAATCGGCGAAATCAATCTGGGCTCTCAGTGCCATGGGGATGGAGATGTTTAAAAAAAATCGTTTTTTTTTAAAGTGTAAAACTTTTAACAGATAAAGAGCTGAAACCTTCTCAAAAAATTAAATCATTTAAAACCCTGAAAAAGCATTTGTCCCCGAGCCCGGCCCAAAAAAAGGGGAAATTGCAATTAAGAATTTGGGGGGGAATACGGGAATTTCAAATTTTTTTTAAGCTCTTCTGATTGGCGGCATAAACCACCCAATCAGAAAGGAGCGACAGGGGCCCCATTATACCTTAAGGAGTATTGCCCAAATAGAATAGGACGACAGTGGCCCTTTAACCTATGGAAAATATTGCCCAAAATAATTAAAAGGCGGGACAGTTCAAAATACAGTAAAAAGGCAAAAACGAGCTGTTTGGGTTTTGAACGGCGGGGGGCTCGTTCAGCTTACCCAATCAGAGGGGGCAACACTTTCTAATGAGTTTAGGGGAAAAAAAATTCCGACGAGCTCTGTGTTTGGCTAATTTAAAAAGGGGGCCCGGGTTATTTAAAATGGGAAGCGAGCGACCCTAGGGTTTTTTCTAATGCAATCTGAAATAAAACTGTACATCCCGAAATAAAATGATAAAGAAAAGGAAGTTGTACCGATGTGTATATAAAATGACAATATATTGGGGGAATAAAAAAATATTAATTTAAAAAAATATGTTTATTTTTTATTTTCATTGCACCCATACTATTGATCCTTGGCTAACGAAAATAAGGAAAAAACATGATTTTAGAATTTAAAATTTTTTTTTCGTTACCCCATATTATTGATTTTTTAATCACATTGGGAATTCTTGTTTTTTATTTGATTTCTGGCATGCAGTTTTATTTCAATTGCATTGAAAACCATAGGAGGTCCTCGTTCCCCATTGGGGCCAAATAAAGGGGCCCCCTTTTAAAATTTTGCCAATCCAAAGCTTGCTCAATTTCTTTTTTCCCCTAGAAATTATGAAAGTAGCTCCCCGCTCGATTTGCTAAGCTGGACGAGCCCCCGCCCTTCAACCAAACAGCTCGTTTCTGCCCTTTTTACTTTTTTTGAACGTCCCGCGATCCTCCATAGATCATGGGAGAAAGCCGGGGCTTATTGGCTGGGATACCAACCCCCCTAGCTCGGAATCAGTCTTTTTTTGTTTTTTTCTTTTTTTGAACTGTCCCGCCTTTTATTTGATTGGCAAAAATTTCCATAGGTATAATGGGTCTTGTCGCTCTATTTTGATTGGTCAATACCCCTTTATATTAGAATGGGCCCACTATCGCTCCTATTCTGATGGTCAAAAATTCTCCAAAAGGATATAAAGGGGCTTTTTCGCTCCCATTCTATTGGTTAATATTTTATAGGTTTTAATGGGTCTTGTCGTCCTATGCTGATTTGGTCAAAACGTCTCCTGGGTATAATGGATCTTTGTCGTCCCATTCTGATTGATGGCTTCTGCGACCAAGAGAATACCTTAAACAATTTAAATTTACTGTATTTCCGGCAATTCTCTCTATTGCAATTCCTTATTTGGCCGGTCTCGGCGAAAATGCGTTGTTGGGTTTAATTTTTTTATTTTTAAAAGGGGGTTCAGCTTTTTTTTCTGAGTATACACTCACCCCACTTTATTGGTACCCATGCAAAAAACGGGTTGGCCCCCCTTTTGCCTTTCAAAACTGCCTCAATTCTTGGATAGATTCAAAAAGGGTGCTGGAAGCATTCCTGGGAAATTTTGGTCCATTTGACATGAGGGCATCACACAGTTGCCGCGTTTGCGGCGCACATCCAGATGCGAATTCCCTTCCACAATCCAAAGTGCCCTATTGGATTGAGTCGGGTGACTGTGGAGGCCATTTGAGACAGTGAACTATTGTCATGTTCAAGAAACCTTGAGATGATTCCATTTTTAGACATGGCGCATTATCCGCTGAAAGTCCCATCAGATTTTGGGGGTAATTGGGGTCAAAAAAGGGAGGGGACATGGTCAGCAACAATACTCGGGTGGGCTGGCGTTGCAACGATCTCAATTGGTACCAAGGGGGCCCCCAAAGAGTCCCAAGAAAATTTTCCCCCACACCAGCACCACCACCCCCAGCCCAAACCCGTTGATAAAAGGCAGGATGGACCCCGCTTTAGTTGTTGAGAAAAAATTCGACCCACCATCCGAATGTCGCAGCAGAAATCGAGACTCATCAGACCAGGCCCGTTTTCCTCTTTACTGCCCAAAATTTCGAGGCTTGGGCAAATTTGGACCCTCGTTTCGTTTTTAGCTGAAAGGAGGGGCCCCCCATGTGGTTTTGTGCTGTACCCCATCTGCCTCAAGTTCCCCGTACTGTGCGTTCAGAGAGCTCTTCGCCTACCTTGGTTGTAACGGGGGTATTTGGTCACTGTTGCCTTTCTATCACCAAAACCCGTTGCCCACTCCTTTGACCTTTGGGATCAACAAGGGTTTCGCCCACAGAACTTTTTCCGTCAGGATGTTTTTTCTTTTTCGGGCCCTTCTCTGTAAACCCCGAGATGGTTGTGCTGAAAAACCCCCGGGATCACAGTTTCTGAATACTCAACCCGCCCTTTTGGGCCCCAAAAACCATCCCCGTTCAAAAACACCAAAAACCCTTTCTTCCCCATATGATGTGGTTTGAACGCAGGAGATTGTCTTGACCCTGTCTACGCCTAAAAAGCACGAGTTGCCGCCATGTGTTACTGTTGAAATTAAGTGTTAACGAGCATTGGACAGGTTAAACCTAATTTAAAGTTCCCCGGTTAGGTATATTTTACAACTTAATAAAAAATGATTTTTTTTAAATTTTTATTCTCCCTGCCCCACGGCGCTGAGAGGAGATTGCATTGCGCCGTTCCCTAAAATACAATGGGACAATGCTGCGTTCGATTGGCTGGATAGCCAACCCCCCGCTAGTTAAACCAATCAGCTCTTTCTGCTTTTTACTGTATTTTGAACTGCCCCCGCCTTTGATTCTGATTGGTCAATATACTCCATAGGCTATAATGGGTTCACTGTCGCTCCTATCCTGATTGGCCGGTTTCTGCCGACCAATGAGAATAGCTTTGAGAATTTGAATTACTGTATTTCCCGGCAATTTCCAATATCTTCTGGATATTGCGTCATTCTAGATTTTTGGAAAGTGATTTTTTTAAGGTATTTTTTATTTCTGACGTGTGAGCTGTTTTCTGAGAATGTTTTCCGCCTTTATAAAGGCGATTTTTTCGGAATCATACTCCATGCCGCACGGAGCGGAGCGCCGAGATTTCTGATACGATCTTCTATGCCGGAGCATTTAGACCAAAAAAAAACAGGTCTGACTGTCGGAGCTGCCGAGCGCTGCATTGCGCCTCGCTTTGCCGACTCGCGATTGTACATGCCTCGGAGTTTTCAAGCGATTTATGCTTTATTTGCCACCTGAGAGGTGAGAGCAAAGTCGAAATAAATCAACTCCATTAGAGTGGCCCCCAGTCCCGTGCTGGTGAATGTGTACGTGAAAAGTTTTATTTTTTGTTTCGTCTGAACGCCGCATTCTTGATCCCCATCTAAAGCATTTTCATCAAAGAGGGAGGATATCCCTGTCCTTTCAGTTTGCTACCTACCAGCTGCTTCATACAACTCTCTTCATTACTACAGTGTTTCTTTAACCTTCGTAGTTGTCCATATGCTTTATTGTTCTTCCACGGTCATAATGCAAGACACCATTAGAATCAACTTTTCTGAAGAATGATTTAGTTTGGATCTTTTCTCCTGGGTTTAGAGTTAGATCAAGATAAAGTGCAGTGTGATCATGCTTGGACTGGCCCACAAGGGAATAGGGGAAACCCCCGGTGGGCTCCTGAGCATGCGAGACCTGGAGTTGTTTTTTAACTGTATGTACATCATCAGGAGAGGCAAAAAAGGATAGAAGGCAATGCAAAAAGCAAGATGCCTATTATAGGAAGTACAGTCATTTACAGTAACAGGTGGGACCCTTAATGTAAACTCCACCGGTGGGCCCCAGAAACAGCTCAAGGGTTAGATAAACCACCGGGGAAACATGTCCCTATTAGCAACCCGCATGTAAATTAAACTTTAGAAAATTTTTTCCTAAACCACAATGTTCTTTTGGCAAGTTTTTATTGTATTTTTTTACTTTTTATTATTTGAACATTCCCTCAAAAATTGCCATAATAAAAGCGTGGGCCCCTTGAATTTTTTATATTTCCCATTAACCACAAAAATTCAAAAATTAACCTGGGAATCCTCGTTTTGAGGAGCAGGAAGGGTTCGGGGTTTCCGGAAAGGTATTACTGGATTTCGATGCCTTTAAAGTCATTTGGAGCAAGTTTTTATGTTTAAAGAAACCCCCCCCCCCCAACGGCTCTTATGTCTTGTGAACGGACTCAACATCTCCTTTGGCGGAACCTGCGACCTTCGGGGGATTTAACTCACCGGGGAAATCCCGGTTCATTTTCTGAACTGTTGATCCTTTAAAAGTTTTAATTTTCACCCAAACGTTTATTGAACACAGGAAAAATTGCCATAAAAAAAAAAAAAATATCCAAAAACCCGGGCCAAAAAAAATTTTGGGTTTATCCATTTCTAATGTAGGTTAATGCACAAAAAACACCCACCCCCCAACTTTGGTGGCCTCTAGAAATCAACCCCCACCTTGGTGCCCTCTAAGACGCCACCCCCCCAAACTGGAAAAGGTTTTATGGGCCTAACCCAATGAGGAGAGTAGAACAAAAAAAAAAAAAAGAAAAAAAAAAAAAAAAAAAAAAAAAAAAAAAAAAACAAAAAAAAAAAAAAAACAAAAAAAAAAAAAACAAAAAAAAAAAAAAAAAAAAAAAAAAAAAAAAAAAAAAAAAGAAAAAAAAAAAGAAAAAAAAAAAAAAAAAAAAAAAATAAAAAAAAAAAAAAAAAACCCA
>JAODAL010070785.1:0-15786 GCA_025379985.1 Phyllomedusa bahiana | reverse complement strand
AAAAACAGCAGAAAGGGGGAAACGGGGTAAATTTTTTTTTTTAAAGTTTGCAAAAAAACTTTTATTATTTTTCTTTTTTTTAAAACACTTTTTAAAAAAGGGGGGGTTGCACCGGTCCTGGAAATACTGAAAATACCGGTAAAATGCGTGGAGTGGGACAGAGCAGCCCTTTTTTACTCCCAACCCCAAAAATTCCTTTTTAATTTATGGCCCCCCTTTAGGGGAAACGATCAGATTTAAACGAAAAACAAAAAGTACTACACTTGATCTTAGCCAAAAGGCCCCCCAAAAGAAGCGAAACGGCTCGAGAACGGCCCCCCACCCGCCGCATTTTTTCCCTAGCCCCCTTAAAGCAAGCGACTAGGAAATGCCCCCGACACTTTTTTCTACTGTTTTACCTCTGCAAAAAACAAGGGCTACAACACAAGAGTTCCCCAGCAAGAAAAAAAAGCCTCCGGAGGCACTCAAAGTTCATATACGTCTACCGTCCTTCAGAGTCAAAAAAAGAATCTCATTGTGTAACCCCCTCGGAAAACCCCCTTTAAGTTTTGGGACGTCACCCCCCCCCTGCACCCCCCCTCAAAATTGGGCGGGCTCAGGGAGCACAACACCGGAAGCAGAGCCCCCCGGCGCTAGGATCAACCCTCTCCTTATCTCACAAACACGTTTGACCTGTTGTCCCTCCGGGGGCCCGTTTCCCACATCGACAAACCCCTCTCCTACCCTACCCCCCCCAAAGCATTCCCTCAAAGCGCTGTCCCACCTGGGAAAATCGCCAAAAGTTCAGCGGGCCGTTTTTTTTTTTTTAAGAGGGGGGCCGACAGACAGACTCCCTATATCAGAAACAGGAGGTAGGAGACCCACTGCAGTCCTGGTGCAGAAGACGGCCAACTGCCGGCTTCCTCCCAGAGCCGGGGGGAAGGGGGGGGGGGGGGGGTTTTTTTGGGGGGGGGAAGGGAATCGTGGAAAACTGGGTTGGAAAACACTGCGACGATCTCGGATCATTCCTTTACATCCCTGGTCACCATCGTGTGTATTTCTCCTTGTGTCTGGCTGTTTTATTAAGACTAGTTACTCACTCAACCCACCACATTTTTTACTTGATGACCTAGCTAGGTAGACAGATTTGCAAGCTTCTTCTGCGCACCGACGTAAATTTTGCCTTTTTTCCCAGGATAATACACAATATTTACTTCGTTTCGCATCTTCCAATAAAATAAAATTTTCCTGAGTCAGTGATTGAGGAAACCTGCAGACATGAAGAAATCGATGGTAGTGCTCTTCGTGCTCGCGACAGCGAGCGGGCGGGTGTTTTTATGGTGGCGGTCCTGTGTCAGGGCACATGGCCGGCCCAGTGGCATGTGAGATTGAAGCGCTGCTGGCTGGCTGCTGGTACGAGCTGACCCTATTGTCTAATAGAATCTTGGTACATAGCTCGGGCCCGGGGGGCTTCACCTCACAGACAAGGCTTATTCGCGATATCAAATCATGTTACCGCTTCAGACAGGACTTTTTTTGGCCCGATGTCTCTATTAAACACCTAAATACTCTCTTTTGGTGAGCCCCGTTCCCGTCCCGAGCAATCGGTGGTGGCGTCCGCAGTGGCAGAGAGCAGCGCCAGCATATGAGGCGAATTCTTTTGGGGGTGCGGGGTGCGCGCGGGGCGTCAGAGAAGAGACGCGACGATTGTTAGGGAGGCTCGGACAGTGATTTAAATCAAGGGGAGCTGGATTGCATTGGCGTGTATCACAAAAAGATAAGTCATCTTTGATTTTTGGATAAGGATCACGTGTGCTGATTCACTATGAAGGATTTAAGAAAGGGCTGGTTCCTCACCTCTAATGGACAGAAAATGAAAGAAATGTGAATTTGTAAGTGCGGCGAGTGTCTGGCAGCAAAAGCGAGCTGTGGAGATCTCTGTGATATGTTCAAGGAAATTCCTCTTGCATTTCCAGAATTTTTCTGTGATCTGTACTGGTCGTTAGGATTGTGCATGTTATCAAGATGGAGACTATTTATCTCGGGCTATCAGAATAACACAATTCGGTGTTTTGGTTTCTCCTCAAATCATTCAGCCTATATGGAGCGGAAAGTAAATATCTCCATTAAACAAGATAAAAGCAGCTTTCTCTCTCAGACATATCTACTGCATGGAAAACCGCTTCTGCATATAAAAATACAGGTATTATTGTTCTTGATCCACGTGGGTAAATAAATCGGTGAAGAGGAGTATGAGAATTCATCTTTGTCTCTTTGGATAATGAAACAACTTCCTATTTACCCTCTTGGGTAGCTGATCCAGATAGCCTGTGTCATAAACTTGAGGTGACCAAGAGAATAAAAAACATTTGGAGATTTGTCTATGAAGATGACGGTATCCATCATTGGGTCTCTCAGGACTATAGCCAGGTAAGGCTAATGGCACTTTGGCTTAGGTGAAGAATAACCCCAGACTGGAGATATTGTCTTTCATATCCGATTATATTCATAAAAAGACCATATGAGATATTCTCTATACTAGGAAGAGGTGTAAATTCCACAGCTAAGGGAGTACGGATACAGCCTTAGAGACGCCTATTTCCTAGAGCTTAAAGGTGATTATAATGGTCAGTGTGCCGTCCACGTCTGTGCATTCCCACGCAAACCACCCGCTTGTCGGAGGTTTTGAAAGCATTCGTCAAGCAACGTTGTGGAAGCTTGGAGCTGTTTTTGCCCGTACGCAGCGGGTGTGCGTGCTATGGCGAGCTGGGGCAATGAAGGTTCTCAAATTCAAGAACATGGGATTATTTTATTCCCCCCCTGAGTACTGAATCAACTGACCCGAGTCTATTAGCTTGAGCAGAATGATTTTTGTAGACGTTTTTACAATTGCTTTTTATTAATTTGCGCACTTGATATATATTTTCCTTCCTAGTCCGCTATATCACTCAATATTTTATTACTTCTGCAAACCCGGCCAGTATATTTTCATGTTTCAGATATATAGCTCTATGTTACAAAATAAACATATTTTGAACTTGACGCGCTTCTTGGTGAAATTTTTGGTTGGTTAATCCTGACAAATTTATAATTGATGGTATGCCGTTTTTCAGGGTTCAACTAACATATTTACACAACTATGTTCTTCTATTCTCCTGATGCAAAGACATAGGATTTTACATTGTGAGGTTGGTCGGTGATGTTGATGAAACTTATTCGTCGAGTGCTTGAAAAGTTTTCATTGCGCGGCACCTTTCAGGCGGTGTGTTTAATGATGCATAACCACTCCGGTTAAATATCTATACAAGAACAATAGATTTTAAATTATGGGCCGGTTGTGATGAAATTTAGCGGACCCTGGGCCCAACAGATCCCATTTCCTCTATTTTGAATTGACTTACTGGAATTAGGTAGAACTACATCCTTCTTCAAAAACTCATCTACAAAGAAATGATATAGATTTTACATTGCGGGATCAGTCGCTGATAATTATTTGGCTGACAAAAGATACATTTTGGCACTTTGGCGCGTTGTTCACTAATTATATTACACAACGTCTCCAAATCTCCGTACACAAAGACATAGACTTGAAAATAGTGGTTGGTGAAATTTTACACTGAATAGAGACAAAACTTTATTTTGGCACTTGTAGATGTGGTTGGCATAATTGTAGAATTAATTAGTCATATAAGGCCTGCACCAGCAAAATATGTTGAAACAACATCTCATACATTGAACAGAAAAAAAACATCAAACAGGGGAGCTAAGAGGAAGAAAGCTTCTCCTAAAGATTAGAAAATAATATCGTCCCTTAGTATATTTGTTTTGACGTGGGATGTTGTGTTGGTTTTGTTTTATATAGTAGATCGCTGCCATTCTTTGTGTAATTCTGTCCAACTAGAGTGTGTGTCTACGGAGAATGGCAGATTGTGAAATGCCTGAAATCTTTCATTGGCAAATGAAGGAAAGAGCTGACTACTATTATGCTGGTGCTGTGCTCTACGTACAGGGCTCAAGTCTTCATGCTGCCACGCCACTGTCATTCTTGTGTCCTCTCTGTTATATTGACATGGTCTCACTGCAGTCATGTGACTAGATCCTTGGCAATAGGCCATTTTTAGTATTGTGGTCGGCGACGATGTTGGTTCGGGAACCACAGGACGGCAGCCCAGAGTGAGGTCCATAAGGAGCGTAGCTGGAACGGCAACTTTTAACCCCTGACGCACGCCCTTCCAATCTGCTGTGAAAAAAACATTGCCAATCAAGCCCTGCTTCTTGCAATGTGTCTCATTCTGGTGGAGGAAACGTTGGGGGAGGGGAAATAGTTCTATTGTCGCAAACTACCATATTTATAAAGGGCTTGGGTTAAGTGTTTGTACGGATGATTTTTTCGTGCACACGTTCGTGTGGCGGTTCCTGGAGGATTACTGCAATAGCCAGGCCGTGTAGCTTATCGCACGTGGAGTGGACAAGCATAGTGTTACTTCCCATCTCCCGGGTAGATAGAAATCCATATTAATATATGGTCCCTCCATGATAGGGGACAGTATCAGTGTTGATGAATAATGATAAGAAAATCAGATACTACAATTGATTGTGTGAGCCATAGGGAGGTCCCGAGAAGCGATAACCCCCAAAAGGGGTTATACACAGCGCTCTAAACGCGGATACACAACCTCACCTTCTTTCCCCGTCTCACAGCCAACTGCCCCTTCCTGGGCTGATGTTGTAACCCCAAGAGAACGACTTCTTGTAAATACGCTAAACGGAAACAAAAGACCGCAAAGCGGCGGGTTTTACCGGGGAGAAGCTTCCACAATTCTACGCTTTTCAAGGGTTAAATCTACATGGGAAACATGTAGCTCCTCCTTAAAGGTTATAGTCCGTCTATCCCGTGTGTTTGTCAGTCACCCTGGGGTACACAGAGACCCCCCCAAAACACCGGAACCCCGACTTGGGAGCGTGCCTGTGAAGAATCCAATGACGGTATCGCATTAGGACAGCTCAATGAGTCTACGGACCCGTGTGGCCGGCATCCTATTCCGGCCCGTCTGCTGACTCTCATGAGAGAGGCCTCACGGGGATGGACCTTACTGTTTACCGTCGGATACGGTGTTGTGGGTTATGGGGACCCAAGCCCTACCCGACACTGCTCGTAAACCCTGTCGTTCCTGCACGCCCGCCATACCTGGGTCGGTCTTTCCATTTCTTCACAATCACTACTCATGTCAAGAAACTGGACCGGTGATAGCAAATAAGTGCATTTGTCTTCACGGCACAGCTCTCGAGGCTAGGAGGTAGGAAGGATAATCGTCACTCGCAGCACAATGATTCCTCAGTTGTCCTCCCAGTACATCATTTTCACAAGCATGATGAGAACACGGGGTAGCTCAACAGTAACTGTGAGTCTCTAAGACGATACACATTCCACAAAACTCGCTAAGCGGGAACATGCAAGAAGCTATACAACACTGTTTGTGTGTGTGCTGAAGGAACGTCTTGCCGTCACATTCATGGAAAAACGCCGTTTAATGTGTGTGTGTGTGGCTTCCATGTTTGTACACTGCGTACCTGGCTCATCTAAAAGCAGAGTCAACCTGCGAGCCTACGGTGCTCTACCGGCAGGCCGGGGCCCCTTGCGCAATGTCTTCGCATTCACCAACGCATCTGCAGGGTCTGTCAGCCAGTCCCACATCTTGTAGAAGCTGCTGCTTGTGTGTTCTGTCTCTCTTTCAGGTGCAGGTGCTCGCTGATCCCGGCCTCTGACTCGCGCGCGCAACCGTGGGTCTGGTCGTTCACGGAACTTGGCAGCATCTGGTTTTCCTCAGCAGAAACAAACTTGTCCGCAGCGCTTCAAACATAGGGTCGCGCACCCTTCCAGCCACCAGCCGCGCGGAAAGAACTTCAACACTGGCTTGGCTAGCAAGTGAAGCCGTGCTAAAAAGTGGGTGGATCCAGAAGCACTCAAACTTTTTAAAATCCTAACCGTCCCGTTCTTCAATATCTACACTTTTTAGCTTGAGACCGCTCTCTCTTCTTCCATCTCCCACTTGCTTGTCTAGAAATGCGCTTTTCCATGCCCGTACTCTCTGGACTCCCGCACTCGCCGGACAGGCCTGCGCTCACACCTGACAATCATATTGCGGTGGTTTTGTTGTTTTAGGCACCGGCCTTACGTTTGTTTGCTGTTGTGTGGTTGGTCTCTATAATCTCAAGTGCCACAGACAGACAGACCAGACAGACAGGCAGACAGCCAGACAGACAGGACAGGCTGTGACAAACAGGGCCGTGTCTCAACCTCGTTAGACCTGGGACAGTTATCACAAGGACCTTGTGGTCTCTGACATCGCACAAACACAGGGGAAACAAACGCACGTCTGCCTAATCTTGGAGCTGACCTATGCCCTACATCGGCCATTACGAACTCCAATGACCGTTAACACCGCTTTCACGCATAGGCTGGCTGCTGGCTAGATGAGCACTCGATAATAAATGAAGGAAAAGTGCTTTGCAATTACAGCTGCAATCGACTTCTCTCCTCAGAAACATCTGGAACGCAGAGCTTGTGTCCATAGGTTACATGGCTTCCTGTCGCTCACATAGGTCGTCCACACACTGTTAAGGATCTTGGTGACAGATGCAGAATTTTCACACCTCCAACAAATTCTGGCTGTGATAATACATGCACAACTACACTTCCATGTCACACCTGTCCCCGCCACCCCACGCTCTTCCACTTCTCTCGCACATTTATAACACTAATTATATATAGATAGAGAGAAGAGTGCTATTCTCCTTACCCCACTCCCTCCACCCCTCGGCAAGTACTCAGATGCCACCTTTCTAGCGCTTCCACATTCAGTGGGGTTTGTGGCGTCACATTCTCATCTTACACCCGATATAGGATAGAGATAGGAGTGATGGACAGATGGAACTGTGTTTATTGTCGCACGCGCACTCTCTCGCTAGAACATTATCCTCAACTCTCAACATCAAATGTAGAGTATCAGACCCCAGATCGAGGAAGATGGTGTAGGGTGTGTGTGTCATCTCCACTCTCGCGCGTCGCGCGAAGCGCGCGTCGTGTGTGTGTAGTGTTGTGTCCTGTTTCTGTTGCTGTGGTGTCTGGGGTGTGTTTGTGTGCACGCGTATGTACGTGTAGTGTGACACATCGCTAGCACGACCCCCCCTCCCTTTTGTGCATCTACTGTTGTTGAAAATCATTGAAGGAATTGACCAGTTGGCTTCTTACCACTGCAACAACCAGAAGGATGAAAAAAAAAACAAGTTTGGGACATGTTGTGATAGCTGCTGCTTGCTGATGCTCTTGCAACAAATGTCACTATAGAGAAAGAACACTGTGCAGGTGTACACACAGGCTGAACCGTACTGCATTTTTATTACATTCAAGTCATCTGTATACTCTGTATACGCTCTATATCAGCAACTGCCTAACCATCGCTGAGGGATCTACATTCTGGCTGGAGCTTGTCTTGCTGCTGTGCTTTTTTTTATTTTTGTGCTGTGCTAGCTGCTAGCTGCTGCTGCTGCTTGTGCTGGCTTGCTGCTGACTGGCTCTGTGTCTCCAGGTTTGCAGCGGTTTTTATGTGACGTGTGGGACACAGGTTTGCACTGGCTGATTGCAGGAGTGCTGTCGTGTCACGGGAACGCCGCAGCCACTAGCTCAGCCAGCACCAACTGTTAAAAACGCTTCAAGAACGTTCAGCTACCCATTAGAGCGCTGAAAGAAATCTAATACATGTGGCTGCTGCCTTCTCATTAAATCTTCCCACAACTCAATTCCAGTTGTGAGGGAACTTTGTGGAAATCCTTCTACTGTTCTGCACAACAATTGGAAGGGATGTGACCGCTGCTGGAAGTGTACTGCAAGCAGCTGCCAATGGCATAGGCTGCACACAGAGCCAACTCTTGTTTCCAGCTGCGTCACTTCTAGAAATCCATTTGCAGGAGATTGCCGAACTGATGTGCACAAGATCCCCTCCCTCCCTTTCTCCTCCTCACTCCCTCCTCCAAAACGCAACTATCTGAGATAGGGGGGGGAACCACAACACTTTTTTTTTTTGTTTACACTGTGAATTTATTTATTTAAACAAATGCATAGACAAGCAGCAAACGGACCACCACTATTACAACTACTCTTTAATACAGTTTCTGTACATGTATAGTCAATGCCCATGGGACCGTAAAAAAATCCCACACCAACCTATGGGTAATTACCTCGATGTTATGCACTACTCTGAGCGAAACCCTAAAAATTGTGTTATTGGACAGTTAGCCTCAACTAGAGGGGAAAGACGAGAAGTGTAGGTGACAGCAGATAATCAAGGAAGACAGGTTTGAATATTATTTTAAAAGCTTCTGCAGAAGAAACTTTTAATCAGACTTTTTTCTATTTTTCAAAACACCATTTAAAAAGGGGGGGGGATGATACCGGTCCTGAAATACTGCAATAGCCAGGTCAATGCGTTGGTGTGGAGCAGAGCAAGCTCTTCTTCCCATCTCCCAATTGCCAAAAATCCATTTAATATATGGTCCCCAGATAGGGGACGTATCAGATATATGAAAAATGATATAGAAACAGATTCTTTGGATGAATATAAAGTTTGTGTGTTACAAGCAATACGTTCTAATTGACATGAACATACTTAGCCCGAGACGCAGTCTGGGTAATAAATTACACACACACATTTGAGCATTCATTCCTGATGTACTATCGGCTTATGCAGAGTTTTTATACTAACTGTATTCTAGTGCAGCATGTTAACTTCTGCAACTCTACAGATTCTTAAACATTTGCTACTTGTAACTCGGTTAACTACATTACTTGCTCTTATTAGTCTCTGTAAAGGTGGGGGGCGGGGGGAGGCTGTGAGTGGTCGAGTGAGGTGGGGGGGGGGGGTGGGTCAAGGCCCGAAGCTTTATTAATAATAATTGACACGGACACGAGGCGAAGAGGGTTAGGGTGAAAAAGACAAAGATTTAGGCTGCAAAGCAATTGAGCATTAAGTATCGTCGTCCCTTTTCTCCGCGGTCATCCATTGTGTGAAGAGTCTCTGAGTTGGCTGTGGAATCGGCCGCCGACAATCTTCCATCGACGATCCATCTGTCTCTGTGCAGAGGGTTAGTGGTAAGGCGGGATTCCTGAAGATCCATATTTTTTTTTATAAAGCGTCCTTGGCAGTTGTTCATAAGGGCTTCAGGCTCTTCGGATGGCGCAAGACTGGTGTAACTCCAGGAAATGTGTCCTATATAGCACGGATGGTGGCCTTATATTTATTCGCCTGAGGTACGGGATCTTTTAGTTCGTGTGAAAGGGAGGGCCAAAAACGTTTTGAGCTAAAGGGGCACTCCACAGAAAAGATGAGTGTGCGGGTCTCCTCCACGATGAAGGGGTTCACACGCGGGCAGTACTCCGCGTTATGCTCCAGGTTCGCGGGCATGTGAAGTCGAAGTGACCTTAGGGGCGCAGTCCCCCATGGATGGCCAATCCACGACATGTGTGGATGTTCGGTGATCCTGTACTAGATAAACGAATTTCCAACTGTGTGGTGCCGGTGTCAGTCCGGGTATCCGGGGACAGGTTCCGTAGCGTTGGGTATCTTTGTTGCTTGATGCTTCGTGGATGACGCTTGGGGTTCTCACAGGTCGGGCGTTGCATCCGCTCCACGCGGTCTCTGTTCCCGCTTTACGAACTGGTGGGCAGTGTCCGAGTAGTCAACATACTGGTTGTCTCCGCTGTTAAGGGTTAGGAGCTATCCGTCACTTTGTTGCCAGCCCACAAGGACGGCGCCACTATGGTAGGTAGGAGGAAGAAGCGGGAAACGGACTTGCCGCAGGAGTCGCTCTATCTAGACGATTAGTGCGGGGGAGCCTGCAAGTCGCAAACAATAGGAGAGCTCGCGTAGCAAGGCTATGGGGATATCCGGATGTTTGGGAGGGGGGGCGGGGCCGTCCCTCCTTTCACATGGGATCCTTGTCGAGGAGCTGTCGCGTTGACTCACGTGCCACTGGAGTCCCAGATGAAGTGATACACGGCCCATCGGTAAGGCGACGCCGACATCACTAAGTAAGGTCGGTGGCGGCCGGGGAGGGGGCCAGTGGCTGCGCTGTGTGATGTGGAGAACAGGCAGGGGCCTCGTTACTAGCGAGGACCAATGCTTTGCTTCCAGGGGGTAGCTTTCTGAGCTTCCAAAGAGTTTTTCCGGAAAACCGTTGATTACACTTTAACAAACGCTGCTGCCAAGACTTATAGGGCGCTCTTCGCTTACCAACCAGACTCCCAGGATCTTGATGAAATCGGTCTGCACTGAAAAGGGATAAGGGCGGAGGAAAGATGCGGTCTGCCAATTTCCGAGATCATGGTCCTGCCGACTTCCCGCAGTGACCTTTTGACCCTGACAGCCTTGCCGAATGCTCACTCGCATGGTCTGGTTACGAGGCGCCGCGCACCGATCGCTGGTTGGCGCAGAAGACCGTCACGTCGCGCGCCAGGTAGAGCGTGCACTTGACTTCGTAAGCGTCCGGGTCCCGGCTGCGTGGTGATCGCCTGCTGATTCTCTGTTATGGCGGATCGCTCGGCAAGATCTCGCAGTTTCTATGCAAGACAGCGACGCGCGTAAAGGAGAGGTGAGTGAAGAGGACTGATCAGCCTTGTCTGACCTCGGGACATAGGCGAATGGGGAAGGGGTCTCAGTCTTCCAGCCTGGTTTACACTTCGAAGTTAGTCACCGAGAGCTGGAAGAATGTGCAGAATAATCAGGTCGTTAGTTGACGACGCAGAAAACCTAGCGAAACCTAGCTTGCGCAGAGTCGCCTTACACTGTGAAGACGTGGGATGACACGGTCGAAAGGCCTTCGCTCCTGATCCAGGCTGACCACGTGGGGGCCGCCGGATGTGCGGCGGCTAGTGTATGTAGCTGGACAGTTGTGCCGTACCAGAGCGAGGGACTATGCGTGAGATCCTGTGCGGACCAGGAAACGCCGCAGGTCTCGTTTCGGGTTTGTATGACCCGTCCGATGACAGATTTTAGCCTACTGCCTATTACCTTTGCGAGGATCTTGTAGTCGACGTTAAGGCAGGGCAGATAGGGCGCCCAGTTTTGAGAGCACACTGTGCTCCCTTGCGGCGTTAAACAAATGGTTTATTTTTTGTTTCATGCTCCTACTCTTCAGGGATTGATGGCATTCTGTCCTATCTCGTGTGCCGCAATTCGGCTATAGACCTCCAGCAGGTCGGGACAGAGATCAGTCACCCAGCGCGACGTTAAAATGTTCGGCATGGGGCCGATGTTGCCGGCGTCCTGCCGGTTGTCTAAAGGATTTGGCGCAGAGCACAGCGCCTTGTGCCGTTAATGGGGGCCAATCAGGGCGGGCCGCACCTGCGGGATCAAGGAGTGTTAGTGATACCTGCCAGGATAACTTGTCCGCTATGTCGGTCAGTCTGTCGGTTTGGGGGCCTGTAGAGGGTTCAGATAGATAGTCGACGACCCCCATCACCCTGGCCTCGCTACCGTCGCGCTCATAGTTCGGTCTCATCTCTTCAGCTGCGTTGCAGATGGTGTGTGGACCGGCGTGGATCTTCCTGAATGAAGAATGAGTTACACTTATCACCTCTCTCTCTCCTGTGGTGGCTCTCTTTGGAGGCGAAAGAGGATGGAGTTTGCCGATGAATCCTCTCAGTGCGTTTTGGGCCCTTCTTTGTCTCCTTCCAGCTCCTCCCGACGTCTCCAGGCACCGCTGGAGGTTCCCGCAGGGGATCGCGGCAGCTTCTCGTTGCATCGCTCGCGAAGCCCTCTTCCTTTCGCACAGCCTATGCTGGCGGTCCTTTCGCCTGAAGAAGCTTCGAACTCCACCTTCACCAAACTCCCACCATTCGCAGAGTGTAGAGAGAGAATACCTTGTCATTCATCTCAGACCAGATAGGCGTCTCTGAAGGTACCTCGTAGCACGTTTCTTCCCTGCCAAACTGGGAGCAGTCGCAGCAGTTGCAGGATCCGTGGCCCTGGCGGGAGTGCCGTTGCCCAAGATGCCCTTGGAACTGGATCGGACCCCGTGTGGCGCGAGAAGAGAAGAGGGGCCATAGTGTACCATAACTGCCCTGCTTCCGCTCTCGAGACGAAGACATAGTCGATCCTATAGCGTAGAGGCCGTCGGACGCTCCTCGAATAGTTCACGGAGGCATAGCCTGCCCATACAGCCAACTTACGTCGTCAGGAAGCCTCTGTTGTCATCTGGATAGGCAGTTTGGACTGTGACATGGCTCGTTTGGATGAAGAGTGTGTGTGGAACTCCTGCCGTGTCTGCATCTATGAGGACAGTTGATCGTTTCCGGGCCATCACCACCGCTCTGGCTGGTAGCTAGCTTGGGCCCGCCGTACCTGGAGAATGCTACAGGCGGCTCCTGATGTCCGGGGAAGCGTTACACGTTGATGAACCGAACCGGCTCTCACCGGCCCGAGGGCCGTCACGTACAATGCAGCCTGCCGCAGGAGAGTCCTGGGACAGAATGCAAGCTGTGCAACGCTCCCTTGAACAAGATGCCACCCCTGCCGCGGACTTGCAGTCGCACCGCCCTGACCAGAAGGAGGGCACCGTGAACCCCAAGCCTAAAGAGATGGCGTGGTAAGTCCGCACGACACCTAGGGAACACTCCTGTAAAAACATACTACATCGGCTAACTGACTTGAAATTTCTTCGGTTCAGTATTGTCTGGCACGCGCAGACCTAGTTCTAGGCTCCTCACATTTATGCTAAAGATTGATAGATTAGCCATGTTATTGGAGAAAAAGGAATGGTTAGACCATACGTTACCACCTTACATGCCGTACCCGTCGGGCGGGTCCTCCTCTTGGACGTAGTATGACCCGTCTGGGTTACTGTGGAGGATTTTGAGGGCGAGGAGTTCCATAGCTGCGGAGGGCAGGGTTTCCTCCTCGACCTCGATGAAGTCATTGCCGTCGCTTTCCTCTTCATCATCCTCTTCTGTTAGGCTGCTGACCATGTGCTCCATCTCTTCTTCTTTGGGGTCGGGCTGAGAGGAGTGGTCTAGGTCCACAATCTTCTTTTTGCTGGAATCGGGGCTGATGCTAGTGGCGTCCTCCACCGTCTTCCTCTTCCTTATCACGGTACCTGGAGCGGGGAGAGGGGGGAATTCCTCCAGGGAGGTGGGGGGGGGAGAGGGGGGGAATGGGGGGTGCGCAGGGCCACTGACTCGGGGGGGGAAAGGCGGGGCGCAGGGGAGGACACCTCAGAGATCGGTGGAATGGTGCGGGAGATGACCTCCGAGGGCGGGGGGGTGGTGGGCGGGGTCGGTGGTCTCTTGGCCTCCTTACCTGTCTTCGGCTGCTGCTTGGGCTTGGGGGCCGGCGCGTCTTTGGAAGGGGCGGGGGGCTGCGACGGGGGCCGGCGCGTCTTTAGCGGGCGCTGTGACGGGGGCCGGCGTACCTTTGGCGCGGGCTGCGACGGGTGGCGGCGCAGTTTTGGCGCGGGCTGCGACGGGTGGCGGCGCAGTTTTGGAGCGGGCTGCCGCGAGGGGCGGCGCGGCTTTGGCGGGGGGAGCCGCGGGGGGCGGCGCCGGACCCGATCTAGCCGAGCTTTGTGCTACTATCTTGGCCCAAGACCTATCCCTCCTCGGGCAATCCCGGTAACGGTGGGAGATTGACCCACAGAGGTTGCAGGACTTGGCGGTGGGGCATTGCTTGGTCTCGTGACCTGTAACCCGGCAGTTCTGGCAGGCAATCTCTTTGCAGTCTTTAGGCCCGTGCCCGCCGAGACCACACCTTCCGCAGGTCTGCGGTCTCTCGGGGTAATAAATAACTCCTGAACAATTGCCTAGGTAGAACTGCTGGGGCAGGTGCGCCAGACCGTCCGCTGAGTCTTGGTCTTTGCGAAGCCGCACTAGCACGGACCACCTGCCGGTCCAGATGCCCAAACCGTTCAGGATCTTGGTTGGATCCTTCACCACGTTACAGTATCGCGACAGAAAGGTGGTGATGTCCTTGACCGGTATGTGCGGGTTTCGCAAAGTCACAGTGACTCGTTTTTCGTCCCTCTCTATGGGGCAGCTCCCAACGAAACGCGAGAAAGGCGAATCGGGGGCGGTGGTCTTTGTGGCCTCCCAGAACCTCCTGCATGCGCTGATGGAGATAAAGGTGACATAGAAAAGGCCGGGGACTACACGGAGTACACTCACTAGTTCAGCCATACTGAAGCCCCGCTCTACAATCATCTTCCTGCTGAACACCAGATCGGACATGTCAGGGGTCCTTCCGTCTACCTCTTTCAGCCTGAGTGCGATCGTCTGCCTCATCCACGGTTCCAATCTAGGAGTTCCGTGTCTGGGTTTTCGGTCGGTCCCAGGCTGTGAGGTATTGGGAGAGGCAGATGACTGGGCCTGGGCCTCAGCCGTGCTGGAGCTGCAGGGTAACTTACCACAGGAAGCGCTGGGTCCTTTGTCCTCGACCGCATGGTCCTCGGCCGCATGGAGCGGGGGAAGGGCGGCCGCATGGTCATCGGCTCCAGCCTTTCTGTGTTTCAATCCGTTCTTGGAATCCTTCCTTGGGGGGGCCATGGCTCCTCTGGTAGAGATTCCTATGGGGGTGTCGGCGTCGCCAGCTCCTCCGCGACGGGGGGCCAGGGGTCCCCGGCGTCGGGGTGCAGGAAGAACAACTCCGGGTTTTCCTGGGGGGGCCCTCGAACAAAGCAAGGGGGTTCCTCCGGAAAGCCGGGGGGCTCCTCAAAGCAAGGGGATCTCCCGGAAGCAGGGGTTTCCTCGATGCAAAAAGGGGGTCTCCTGGAAGCCGGGGGAATCCGCAAACGAAGTAGGGGGGGCGTCCTCAAGAAGTCGGGGTTCCTCCTCCTCCACGATGCAGGGGTCCTGTGGTCCTTCGGGGTGCTGTCGTCGTCTCCTCCTCTGTGTGGTTTCTTGGAAGTCCTCCTCGGTGATCGCTGGAAGCCGGGATTATTCCTCCTTGTGTTTCAGCTCTTTTGAAATCCTCAAGCTGTAGATCGATTCTGATAAGAACAGATACTACACTTGATCTTAGCCAAAAGGCCGAGAAGCGATAACCGGCCTCGAGAACGGACCCACGCCGCCGCATGTCTTTCCCTACGATCCCTTAAAGCACAGCTGACTAGGAAATGCCTCGACACATTTTCTACTGTTTTCACTCTCTGCAAAACAAGGGCTACAACACAAGAGCTGCAGCAAGAACAAAAGCACTCCGGGAGGCACTCAAAGTTCATATACGTCTACCGTCACTCTCAGAGCTCAGGAAAGAATCTACATTGTGTAACTCCTCGGAACGCCCTTGAGCTTGTGACGTCAAGCGGCCTGCACTCCCCTCGAATGGGCGGGCTCAGGGAGCACACACACCGGCAGCAGAGTCCCCGTCGCTAGGATCAGACCCCTTCCTTATCTCACCACACGTCTGACCTGCTGCTCCGGGGCCCGTTGCCACATCGGACAGACCCCTCTCCCTACCTACCCCTACACATTCACGTGCTCCCGGGAACAATCGGCCAGACAGATCAGCCGGCCAGTGTTCGACCGACCGACAGACAGACTCCTCATATCAGTAACACGGAGGTAAGAAGACCCATCTGCAGCTCCTGGTGCAGACAGACGGCACACTGCCTCCTCCTCCACCGACGCCTCTTCGGCTCCACAAGAGGGAGACGGCAGCTTACTTTTGGCAACGAAATCGTGGACAAACACTGCCGACGCTCTCGGATCCATTCATTTACATCCCTTGGTCACATCGTTGGATTTCTCCCGAGTCTCGGCTG
>JAODAL010070784.1:0-15786 GCA_025379985.1 Phyllomedusa bahiana | reverse complement strand
CAGGTGAATTGATAGGTGCCAAAAAATACCTTTTTTTAAATCCCGTATGCATTTCAGATACGGGTTTTTTCACTTTGGCGAAGGCCAGCTTTTTTTGATAGAGCCACCTTGCAGTTAAATTTAAAATCCAGCAACTTTGTAGTCATCACAGGTGTACTGATAGGTGCCAAAAACCTTTTATTACCCAGATACATTTCTGATACGTGTTTTTTTTCCCCTTTGGCGCAGGCCAGCTGTGTTGATAGAGCCACTTTGCAGTTAAATTTGAATCCAACAATTTGTAGTCAGCACAGGTGAATTGATAGGTGCAAAAAATTAGCGTTTATTATCCGTATACTTTCAGACAGGTTTTTTTTTTTCACTTTTGGCAGTCAAGCTTTGTTGATAGAGCTACTTTGCAGTTAAATTTGAATACAGCAATTTTGTAGTCACCACAGTTAAATTGATAGGTGCCAAAAATACCGTTTATTATCCGTATACATTTCAGAAAGGTGTTTTTTTCACTTTTGATCAGTCAAGCTTTGTTGATAGAGCTATTTTGCAGTTAAATTTTTATAAAGCAAATTTTTAGTCAACACAGGTGAATTTATAGGTGCCAAAAAATACCTTTTATTATCCCGTATACTTTTTCAGATACGTGTTTTTTTCAATTTGGTGGCAGGCCATCTTTGTTGATAGAGCCACCTTGCATTTTAAATTTGAATCCAGCAATTTTTTGTTGTCACCACATGTGCACTGATAGGTGCCAAAAATACCTTTTTTTATCCGTATACATTTCAGACAAGTGTTTTTTTCACTTTTGGTCAGTCAAGCTTGTTGTTTAGAGCTATTTTGCAGTTAAATTTGAATACGCTTTTTTTGTAGTTCCCACAGGTTAATTGATAGGTGCCAAAAAAAACACCTTTTATTATCCGTATACATTTCAGATACGTGTTTTTTTTCACTTTGGCGAAGGCCAGCTTTGTGATAGACCCACCTTGCAGTTAAATTTGAATCCAGCAAACTTTGTAGTCACCACAGGTGTACTGATAGGTGCCAAAAATACCTTTTATTATCCGTATACATTTCGAACAGGTGTTTTTTTCACTTTTGGCAGTCAAGCATTGTTGATAGAGGTACTAGAAATTAAAAATTTCAATCCAGCAATTTTGTTTTGTTTTTGAGCGATTTGAGAAAAGCTGTGAATTGCCGTCAGTGAATAATAGACTTACCAAAACTCTTACAAACCTTCTCCAAGTTTTATATATCTAAAACTGGAGCGAATGTAAGGTGGTAAGCGAGCAAAGGACATGGAGGTAGAGGTACGGGGAGAAGGTGCTCCTTCCAGTGCTGACGACAACACGCATGCCAGCGGATTCGTCAGTTGCAGGACCGTCAGGCCTGTCATCGTGGGTCAGGGCCCTGTGAATCTCAATACGAACAGCGTCCCCAATCTGTTCTTCAGTGGTTAATGCAAACCTGCACCCAGCAGTCTTACCTCCTCGTCCTCCCAGTCACGGCCACATAATGTCATCATCAAAATCTTTCAGCATCCTTTCTAACATGAAGCGAAGGCAGCCCAAATGTCAACTGGGTGTACCCACCACTGTGGATAATCCATTTTCTGAAGACCTCTTTGATGACAAAATGCGGTTTGGGTCAGAAGGCATGTTAAAAGATCAAGAGGCCAAAGAGGATGATTTTTTCTGGGTTGCGCCCAGTTACGATGCCATCAGAGGAGGAGAAGGAAGCCGGTCAATCGGCAAAAATCCGGGCGGTTATCAACGCCTTGCAGTCTCTCTTGCTTGTTTGCCCAGCTCCTGGATGCAGAATGTCAGGACGACCAATCACCTGTGTTGATGATGATGATGACGACATTGCGGATCCACGTTTGGGCTTTTCAGCAGAATTTGCTTGCGAGCGCTTAATCTCTGACGAGGAGGAAGACGATGGGGTAGTGTCAGTACGGGTCCCGCCTAAAAAGGGAGAGGGCGGTCGCAGAAGTTGTGATATGATTCCGCCAGCCCCCGGTCAGCGGAAACCCGCTCCTCACTTATCACCCCTCAAAAGGGGCCAGGACCTCTCAAGCCGGCCTTCTTTGAGCAAGCCTCTGATTCACCAGCGATGTCATATGCCGCCTTTGCCGTTAAACGCTTAAGTATATGCAAGAATTTTTAGGTGTTTAACCCACCACAACATGTCTAGTCACATGCAGCGAATGCATGAGTTGGGAAAAGGAGGCAACACTTGGCCAAAAAAGGCCAGACCGACGCCGGGCCTCCAACCACTGTCACACCCTCTGTCTCTGCCTCCTCCTCCTCCGCCACCACCAAGCGTTCCTCCACTACCCATGTCTTCAGAGTCATTTATCAGGGGTCAGCCTCCGCTTTAGCCTCCACCGTCGCCCGAGTACCCCCAGCACCACCCGAGACCCCTCCTACCCCTTCTCCTTTAGCCAGTTTGACGACCTGCACGCTGTTACAGCGGCCAGTCTAGCAGCCAGCCTTCTGTCTTCCAGGTTTGGGAGCAGAAGAAATACTTTAACCCCAAAACCCTCCAAAGCCAAAAGCCCGAATGTCGGATTGCCAGGCTTTTGGCCTTGGAAATGTTGCCTTTCCGGTCTGGTGGACACAGAGGGTTTTTTCCGAACGTCATGGCCCTTGCCTGCCCCCAATACCCAGATGCCGAGCAGGCATTTTTTTTGCCAGAAAAACCCGCCCTGCCCGGGCCCACCCACGTGTCATCTAAAATTTAAAGCCGTTGTCTGATCTGTGCCCGGGGAAAAGTCCATTGACCCCACCAGGTAGTAAGCACGGCCAAGGCCGCTTTATCTTGTGACGTCACGGGGTGGCTGGGTGGATGTCTCTGCGGGGACGGTGGCTTCGGTCGGCGCAGCTCTTAAAACCCGGGGATGGTGCAGGGCTCTTTCCCCAAGGTCCTTGGTGGATCAGGCCCCCAGAAAAACCCGGGGCCGCTTTAAAAATTAATCTGTCTTGGGGATGTCCACCCAGGTCAGGAGTGTGGCGGCTCTTCGAAAACGAGCCCGAGGCTGGTGGGTGCAAGGCCTTGGGCCAGGGAAGGTGGTGTCGATAACGGGCAAAATTGCTGGCCGCCTTAAGCGGTAGGTGGAGCACACCCCTTGGGGACTGTCATGAACCTTGGCCCAGAAATTTTAAAGGTACCGGGTCTGGCTCCCCTGTGAGGAAGGTCGGGTTGAGTTCGCACTTCGCCGTTGCCCCCCTGCTTCGTCCCGTGGTGCTTTTGCAGCGTCAGCCGGCCCCCCCGTAAAACCCCCTATTGTTGAGGGGCAACACGTGGAATTCCACCCTCCACATGCTCCAGCGATTGGGGCAGCAGGCAATGCCTTTATGCGTACGAAGTGACCATGGCCTGACAAGCAGCGGTGCGGACCGGGGGGTGTTGAGCCACGAGAGTGGAGGGGTGAAAGGATCTGCCCCCACCCTTCCCAGTTTTAAAGAAGCCACCAAAATGGTCAGTGGGGACGGCCTTGTCGCTGAGCATTGGGGTTTTAGTTCGGGAAAACGATCGTTGGACACTCTAAAAACAACAGGCCCCCAGGACGGAGGAAGAGACGGACACAGATGTGGACATGGGCCTTTCTCTCCGCGAATCCAAAAGGGCCCTGCAGTTTCTAAATTTTTGGGCTTCATTGGCAGGGGTTCGGGGTCCGGGTAGTGAAGGCAGTGATCAGCCTCAGGGGCTTCATCTGGCAAGTCGGGCTGTGTTGAACTGTGCCGGGGAAAGCAGAGGAGGGGGGGTATTCCTAGACCCCAATTATGACGTCCTCCCTTGGAAAGGGGTTTGGCCGAATTTGGGCGGAGGAGGAAGATGGGAAGTAGTTTTTAGTCCCCCTCCCCCAGAGGTTTGGGGGAAATCAAGGTCCATCTCTCAATGAGTGCTTGGATGTCCTTTTCTCCAACTGACCCTCGCTTTAAGGCCATAAAAAATTAAAAAGTTATGGGTGGCCACCTCCGGGCCCCCGGGTACAAAAAAAATCAGACTTTCCTTTCCCCACCCACCCAAATAGAGAGTAAAATGAGGAAATGGGGGCCTTGTGATTGATAAATGGAGACATCTGTTGCGTCTGCTTCATTTCCCTCAAATGTCCGGGGAACAACTCAGCGACGTGACAGCAGTAGGTGCAAATACCGTAGCGGCAGAGCAGCACGGCGGGTGGCAGAAGCCAATGGGTGCCTCTGGCAATCTTTTTTCCACTCACAATGCTTGCAATGCAGGGCAACATCCAACACACGGGAGCCCCCTGTTAAAGTCATGGTGCCGACTATTGGTTCAAAACCTGTTTTTGGATGTGTTCCCGGTTCCCAATGACTTTGGATATCCAAAATGGGGGCCCGGGGTCGCTCGCCCGCCATAGAGGTGTTGTCCTCCCCAGCAGCCGCGTCATATTGAGCGGCCTTCGCACGTGGAGGGTTTTTCAGACAAGTTTTCGGCTTTCCACAGATAATGTGGTCGTTTGACTTTCATCAAGTGAATCAGGCATGGATCTTGATGATTTTGGGGCCCCAATTCCCGAGGTCACCGATTTTTGCGGTTTTCTTCCATTCCCTTAAAGAATGGTCCTTTTAAAAAATTTTTTTTAAAATGTCATTTTACTGAAAATTTTTTTCTCTTTTCCCAAAAGTTCATTTTGCTGGTTTTGCTGTGGGGGAGACGAAAAAGACAGAAAGGTTTCATGACACATGTATTCCTTTTACTCATTTTATTTTTAAAAAAAGTTTGCATTGTCATGGTTTTGAGGTCATGTTGCTGTGAGTACAGCTATAATTATGGTCCTTTGGAAAAAAATGTGGTTCTAATGGCATTTCTCCATCACAATTTTTAATAGTGGTGAGAAGTCATATTTATATTTTTGGGGGGTCATGTTGCTTGAAATCAGCAAAATTTTGGTCCTTTGGAAAAGAATGGGGTTCTAAGGGGCATTTCTCCATCCAATTTTTAATAGTGGCTGAGAAAGTCATATTTATAATTTTTGGGGGTCATATTGCTGTGAGTTTCAATATAATTATGGTCCTTTGGAAATGAAATGGGGCTTTTAATGGCATTTCCCCATCCCCAATTTTTAATAGTGGTGAGAAGTCATTTTTATAATTTTTTGGGTCATGTTGCTGTGAGATCAGCAATAATATGGCCCTTTTTGGAACAGAAATGGGTTTTAATGGCATTTCCCCCCTCACAATTTTTAACAGTGGCTGAGAAGTCTTTTTCTAAAATTTTTTGGGTCATGTGTTTTTGAAATGCAGCAATACTCAGGTCCTATTCTAAAAAATTTTTTTCAAAACAGAATTTTTCTTCACAATTGCAAAAGTGGCTCAAGGGTTGTTTTAAATTTTTGGGGGCATTTTGTGTGCATGAGCTATACTAAGGTCTTTAAAAAAAAAATGTTGTTTCTAACAGACATTTTTTCTTCAAATTTTGTAAAAAGTGGTCAGGGTATACTTTGAATTTTTGGGGGGCATTTTGCGGTAAAATGCAGCTTCTGGGGTCCTATTATAAAAAAAATGTTGTTTTAACAGAACTTTGTTTTTCACAATTGTCAAAGGGGCTCATGGGTCATGTTTTGAATTTTTGGGGGCATTTTGCGGGGAAATGTAGCTGATACAGGCCCATTGTAAAAAATGTTGTTTCAACAGACATTTGTTCTTCACAATGGTAAAGAGTGGCTCAAGGGTGATGGTGCTGTAGAACGGGAATAGGTAGGAAATGTTAATGGAAACATATTGCAAAATGCTGTTTTTGAAGATTTTTAACATAGTAGCTCCCTGTTTGAGACAACCCATTTAATACAATTAAAAAAAGAGAAAACAAAGACAGGGTGGGATTCCATCCTATTTTAAAAAATGTGTTTTCTAAAATTAAACACTAAAAATTGCATGTACAAAAATAGTGGTAAAAAATTCCTTGAATTGTACAAGGGGGGGTTTCGGAAGACTTGCCGTGTAGGTTATTCAGAGGACTGGAGTAGGAGCACGGACAGGAAAAAAGAACGAGACAATTTTTTAGCACGTTTGGAAAAGGAAAAAGATGCCAAGAAAAAAGGGGACCCGGGTGGAACAGGAGGGTTACCCCCAGTATTTTCCCAAATGAAGTCAAATTTGGGCCCCACTATATGGGGGGCAAACGCTACCCAGGTCTTGGCAGGTACTGGGAAGGTGGAGGTCTTACCTCACACTTCCGCGTCCCCACTCTGCTTCGCACGATGTTTTCGTTTTCTGGTCATAAGGCATTTTTACCGTGTTAATAGATGCGGACGTTTTGCCCGGGCTTCACCGACCCACTGTAATCTGGCCCCGGCAGTGGACCCCCGTGTTAACGTGGCTGCTGCACAAGGTTACCGTTGGGGCAATTAGGGAGCTTCAAATTTCCTAAAAAAAACAGATTTTGAAAAAGGTGTTTCGTGGGTTAAGTAGGTCAAAAAAAGGGCCCCCCGGGTGGACACAAAATTTCCAAATTTGAGCTTAAAATTTTCTGGGGTGGATTCATTTGGGGGGTGTCATTTTATCTCAGGGGAGTCTGTCCTAATCATGAAGAAAAGGTTTTTTAGGAAAAAAGAAACAATTGAATTGATTGGCGAATCACTCTCAGAAGCCAGGAGGGAAATGTCTTTCAACTAAGAAATGTTTTTGGGGTGATTTGGGCATTTTGTTTATATGGGGTGTGCGGAGAATTAAACTCTCAATATAAAAAAAACCTTTAAAAATGAGGGAGAGGTGTATGTTTTATTTATACACTTTAAAAAAAACAAAAAAGGTAATAATGTAAAAACTATAAATAAAACTTCCCAAAAAAAATTTGTAAACAAATGTCAGTTACCAAAAAATTATAAATGACAGTCACTGTACAAAATGCATATGCCATTTGTGATTGTGGGTCAAACGGTTTTGGGGGCATACTGTGGTACAGGGGGAGGTATAGTCAATGTCAGTGAAAAAATAAAATGGTGGTTCAAAGATCCCTTTTCCAGCATTTTTAAATTTTTGGGGTCAGGGGCAGGTTTAAAGGCATTCTGGGTACAGGCAGGTTAGTTATGTCCGTGAAACTAAAAAAGGTGGTTGAAAGACTCCCTTTTTCGGCACTTTTTAATCTGGGGGGCATGCAGGTTTGGGGCTCATGCTGGGGCTCTGCTGTGACCCAGGCAGGTTAGTCAAGGGCCGTTAACTAAAAAAGGGGTTCAAAGATTCCCTTTTTTCCCGGACTTTTAATTGTGGGTCAGACGGTTTAATGGTATCGTGGGAAGAAGGGATGTCAATGTCCAGTTCAACTAAAATGGGGTTAAAAATCCCTTTTTCCCCCCACTTTTTTTAATTTTGGGGGGCGAAAGGGTTTTAATGGTCATATTGCGGTACAGGACAGGGTTTGTCAATGTCCAGTGAAACTAAAATGGTGGTTGAAAAGGGTCCTTTTCCGAACTTTTTAATTTGGGGGTCAGAAGGTTTAATGGGGCATAATGCGGTCCCGGCAGGGTTGTTAATGTCCCGTTCAACTAAAATGATGGTTAAAAAACTCCTTTTTTTGCACTTTTTAATCTGTGGGTAGAAGGTTTAATGGTCATATGTGGTACAGAACAGGTATATCAAAAGTCCCGTTAACTAAAATGGTTTTTTGAAAAATCCTTTTTCCGGCATTTTAATCTGGGGGGCTGAGGTTTGGGGTCTGCTGGTTCCAGGACAGGGATATTCAATGTCCAGTTCAAGTAAAATGATGGTTCAAATCATACAGCCTTTTTTTCTGTGGCTTTTATAACCCAAGTGTGTTGCCAAAGATGTAGCCCGTATCCATTTGACTGTTGTGGATGTAAAATTTGTTCTCCATCCTGTTTGGGGGTAAGAATGAAAAGGGGTTTTTCCTCTCCCTTGATTTTAATGGTATCGGCGATAATTATTATCGCTATCGGATATCTTTTTGATAATGCCCATATGACTTCGACCCCATGGATAGTAAGTAATCGTCATCATAAAAAAAGTTACGATTATTATTAATATTATAACTTTAGACTCATTATAAATGTTATATGTAAAAGTGTGTTCAGATGTAGAAATACTGGCTGTTGTGGTATTACTAAGAAGTTGGTAAGTTTTGGCCACAGCAATTAATTCTTAAAATACTTAAACAGCAATTCTACCAAGTGGGAAAATTCACAGTTGACAATCTACAGCATAGGTTGATATAGATTGTGAGTGTAAATATTAAAAACCCTGCTGTATGAAAGAAAACAAAAAATGGGGAAATTTTCGAATCAGGTTTAGCTGAAATTTTGCTCATGCCATTTTTTTTTTTAAATTTTTTTTAAGCGCCATTGATTCCTGGCGTGTACATTTAAATGGGGGGTTCATACGTAAAAAATATGTCAAACAAGTACAAGTACGATAATGACTTACAAAAGACCAGAGGGAGAGAGGGGCCCTGTGCAGGGGGGTTACAATCTAAAAAGGAGGAGGAAAGGACAGAAGGGGAGGGGCAGACATGTTTGTGGGACGACAGGGCGGCCCGGTTTTGTAGGTTATAGGCAATCCTGAATAGGGGTTTTTAGGTTTTCTTTTGAACCCGGAGATGGAGAGAGCTGATGTGTGGGAGTGGTTCCAGAGTGTGGGGGAAGCACGAGAGAAGTCTTGGAGAGGGTTATGTGAGGAGCTAATAAGAGGAGAGCAAAGAAGAAGGTCCTGTGAGGAGCAGAGATTGCAGGAGGGGCGATATCTGGAGATTAAGGCAGAGATGTATGGAGGGGAGAGGTTATGGATAGTCTTGTAGGTCATGATTAGTAACCTGAAATTAATTTGGTGGGCAATGGGTAGCTAGTGAAGGGATTGGCAGAGGGAAGAGGCAGGGGAGTAGCAAGGAAAGAGGTGGATAAGATGGGCAGCAGAGTTGAGGATGGTTTGAAGGGGAGTAAGAGTGCTAGATGGGAGGCCACAGAGAAGAGTGTTGCAGTAGTCTAGGTGGGAGATGACAAGGGCATGGACTAGCATTTTTGTAGTGCCAAAGTTGAGGAATGAGCGGATGAGAGAGATATTTTTCAGGTGGAGGCGGCAGGCAGTGGTAAGGGCTTGGATGTGTGGTTTGAAAGACAGAGAGGAGTCGAAGACTATCCCAAGGCAGCGGTCTTGTGGAACATGTGAGAGTGTAGAGCCGTTGACTGTGATAGAGAGATCAGGTGGACGGTGGAAAGATGATGATTTCTGTTTTTGCCACATTTAGTTTTAGGAGACAGGAGGAGAAGAAGGAGGAAATGGATGATACACAGTCTGGGATCCAGGAGAGCAGAGAGGTAACATCTGGGCAAGAGAAGTAGAGTTGTGTGTCATCAGTATACAGGTGGTAATGAAAGCCGTGTGAAGCTATGAGCTGACCAACACCAAGAGTGTAAAGAGAAAAGAGTAGTGGGCCCAGGACTGACCCCTGGGGGACACCTACAAAGAATGGGTGGGGGGAGGAGGTGGTGCGAGAAACGAGAGACACTGAATGTCCGCTCAGTGAGGTATGAGGAGATCCAGGAAAGGGCCAAGTCCGTGATGCCAAGGGAGGAGAGGATTTGACGCAGGAGGGAATGGTCTACAGTGTCAAAGGCAGAGGACAGGTCTAGAAGGAGAAGAACTGAGTAATGGCGTGAGGCTTTAGCAGTTGCTAGGTCATTGGTGACCTTGGTTTCGGTGGTTTCGGTAGAGTGGTGGGGTCGGAAACCAGATTGTAGTAGGTCAAGAAGAGAGTTGGAGGAGAGGTGGGAGGACAGTTGAAGAATGATGTGCTGCTCAAGGAGTTTTTTGGCAAAAGGGAGCAGTGAGATGGGGCCATAGTTGCACCGAGAGGAGGGGTCAAGAGATTTTTTTTAAGGATGGGTGTGGTAGTAGCGTGTTTAAAAGAGGAAGGGAAGATGCCAGAGGTTAGCGATAGGTTGAAAAGGTGGGTGTGGGCTGAGATGATAGAAGCACTGAGGTCTGGGATGAGGTGGGATGGCAGTGGGTCAAGATTACAGGTAGACACTTGGTTTGTAGACACTTTTTTGCCCACAATATATTGCTACATAAGGGACATGACTTAAATTAAAGGGGACAGTTTAAAAAAATTGGAATGGTTTAAATGCCCTACATTGTCTGTTGTAAACGGACATAAAATTAGATAAAATTGTGTAAAAATGTATAAGGCTTACCAGAGAGCATGAACCATGCTAATAAATTAGGCTCAGCTAGTTTAGCTCTTAGCTGTCTAGAAACCTGCTCCATTGTCTGTGTTGGTAAATGTCTATTAGGTTCTGGAACTGGGTGGAGAATTTTTAGGTATGTGCAGGCAAACAAAGAGTATTGGTCACAGAAGAGATAATCTAAATCACATCTCAGCCTCTCAATGTATAGTACAATGCCAGATATTACATAGGTATAGTAAAAAGATGAACATAATTGACTGGTCATTGAGTGTGTATGGATGTTGATAAATAAAATTTTTTACTTAATACCATTAATGTAGTTTGTTCAACCAATTATTACATGATAATAGCTAATTATAGAGACTGATAAAATTCTGACTATATTTTTTTCAATATGTTTGGCACATCTTAAAGGGGTATTCCCATCTCATTGATTAGCGTTAAACAAATAGGCAAGGGTAAATAACGATTTTACCTTTGCCTATTTCTTTATGTTTGGTACGTGTTAAAGGGGTATTCCCATTAGATAGATTAGCTTTAAACAAATAGGCAAGGGTAACTATTATTATCAAATACATTGCTGTTTTGATTTTGCTTCATTACAGTGTTACAGCAGTTTTATCTCCTGCTACTTTTCACAAATTTTTCTAGTTACCGACCACCTATCTCTGGCCAGCTTGGTGACATTACTCCATGCTGTGTGTGTTTATGAGCATGACATAGTTTGCATCTCAGTATCAGACCTCACAATAGAAAAGTCCAGACAGCACTTCCAATGAAGCGATATTTATTCCCCCTCCCATCATTTTGGCTTTTAAATAACACACAGCTGGAAGTAGGAGCTAGCAGAGCTGAAATATCAGTCACTTCTGTATACCCAGCCACCTCCTGCACAGGAAGCGAGAGCCTGAAGAAGCTGTGAAGAGTGAAAAAATCTAGATAGGACAACCTCTTTAGAAATGAAACACAATCATCTTTTCTGTCTCACCTGATGTTTTGGAGCAACAATATGCCATGAACATGTAACTCCAGCTGGATAATCCCGATCTGGCCAGTTAGGTGTTTTAAAGGTTCCAGATGGCTTGTCTAGCCGCCCTCCACAGTACTGATCCCCTGTAATCATACTTATTAGTTAAGATGTTTGCAGAGTAAAAGATTAAAATAAATAGTTCAGTGATATAGGAAGTACATATTATTTGCATTATTTAGTTTCATACATCAATAATTTACCATTTATTTGTTAGATTCCAAATGAAACTAGCCTTATTTTTGTAGTAAAGTTACCAGGAAGAGACTGCTGAGGCCTGTGATTGGCTGTTGAGTCATGAAACTGATGAACGTGATGTCATTAATGGGGAGCACTAGTGGGGGATTTTAGGGGTTAAATTAAATTTTTTTTTTTTATTTTTTTAAACCCCTTTTAAACCCGCAGTTCTTTTTATGAGAACAGACAACCCCTTTATTAAACACTATGGGGGGGCATTTTATGGGAAAAAAATTAGGGGGTAAGGGCCCCTTTTTTGTTACCCCTAACAACCAATTAGTCTCCCCTTTCATTTTTAAAAGCATATTTTGAAATGAAAAAAGGGGGCTTTGTTTTGGGTTTCCCATTAAAGGGGACCCGTAATTTCCATTTAAACTGATTAAACCCCACTTTCTGTATTTAACCCAGTTGTTGAATGATTCCTTTTAATTTTTATTTTTGACCCCCGCTTGTTGCAGGGCCCCCTACCATGGGGCCTCAATTTAAACCCCTTGGCCAGCTGTCTGTAGTCCTCCTGACCTTGGTTCCCAAAAAAAAGCTCTTGTTAGGCCTTTTAAGTGATAATACTTAAAATGGTTGATCTAATTTACTGTAAAATTAAAAAGGGAACTACCACCTACTCTAGCTCTGTTTGCTGCTTGTTTTCTCTGTTCCTCAGTGACACAGACCACTTTGTGTAAAATTTTCCCCGGGATTGTTAAAATAAGTTTTTAACAAAAGAAATTTAAATTACAAACAGCTATTTTTACGGGTAAAAAATTTCCCAATTTTTTTTCCCGCCCCTGTGTATGACAAAAAGACATTTTTTGGGAAAATTTGGGATATGGGCTCTTCCCCAACACAATTGTGAATACATGTGTAGTGCAAGCAGTATTAAAATAGTGTCTGTCACTGTACTGGTTGCCCAATCAGCACAAAATACAGTATAAAAATTTTCCCACCAATGAAACTCTCCAGAATGCTTCACCTCCAAACATCTTCTCCCTTATCTCTGTCTACCTCCCTACCCAGACTCTACGTTTCCCTTAATCTTAGTTTAAAAATTTCCTAAAAATCATCCAAACCTTCCCCCTTCACCCCCAAAGGCCCTCACACTGTGCCCCAAAGTTTTTTAATGGGGCACATTGTAAAGATCGTTTAAAACCCCAAAAAAAATCATATTTTAAGCCCCGGCCTTAAACAATATAGTTTTTCCCTTAATTAAAAGGCCTACCAAGATCCCTAATGGTAAAACACCCCATTTTTCAACCCCCCCTTTTCCTTTGCCCCCCATGCCCCCTCAGGAAATAATACCCCTTATTTGCCTTACAGGGGGAAATAATAAGTATTTGTTACACGGGGCGATTTTTGCAATTTTTTTCCCCCCTCCCAAAGAAGGGAAAGAGGTCTTTTAATTTTTTTATCGTAGGTACTTTAAAACTGTGAGGGGGCCCGAATCAAACCAAATTTTCCAAAAAGTAAACCATTGTATGATTTTTAAATATTTTAATTAGCTTTTTGTTGCATGAAAAAAAGTTTTTTTGATCACCTCCCAAACCAGCAAAAATTCTGGCTTCACAGCCCCTGTTAGTTTTTCTTTAAAAAGTCCAAACTCTGCTCTCATTAACTGTTTTAAATTGCATCTGTTTGTTTGTTTTTATTTAAAAAATAACGCCTTCGCCCGATTAAAATTTTCCTGAGGGAACGCAAGGTCCCCCTGCTCACCCCAAGCACTGTCCAGGCCTGTTTGAAGTTCAGAACGAATATTGGATGTTTCTAGAGGGGGGCAGGGGGGAAAAGGGTAAATTGGTTAAAAGGGCCCAAAATAGAATTTTTTGGGTATCAACTCTGTTTTGCTGTGTTTGGGGGAAAGGACAAAAGGTTGAGTCCCAACCCCCAACAACACTGTCCCCAAATTTTAAAGCATGGGGGTGGAAACGTCATATTTTTGGGGGTGTTATTCCCAAAGGAAACAGGAAAACTGAAACCGTTTTGGGAAAGGGGGATGGATGGGGCCATGTATTGCAAGTTTTTGGGCCCAAATTTAAACCCCCCCTTTCCCTCCGTAAGAGAAATTAAAAAGATTGGTCAGGGTTTTGGGGTTTTCCCAAGCTTTGAAAAATAAACCCAAAAACACAAAAACCGGGGCCCAACAAAAGGAAAGTGGCTCTTTTTAAAAAAGCTTTTCAGGTAGTTTAATTTCCCCAGAAATTAACAAAATTTTAAAAACCCTTTGGAGGGGGGTGAAACTCAATGAAAGCCAGCAAAAAGCCCGAAACCTGAAAGTTTCTGGAAAAAGATTGTATGGAGGAGGGGGCCAAAATCCCTGCGTAGTGTGTAAAAACCCTTGGGGTAAAGAATTGGGAAAAAGTCTGCCCTCTTTTCATTACAAAAAAAGATTTCTCTCCCAAATAATAAGTTCTGCTTTTTATTGTATAAAATTTCTTTTTCATGAAAATAAAATGAAAAATTTAATTTTTTCAAAATTTTAGGGACGTGATTTTCTGGATTTTTTTTTTTCAGCCAATAAAATTTCCTCAGTTTTAGTTCGGAGTTAAAGGAAAACTCAGCGCCAGGAGAGAACAAACCTGGTGACATAAAAGGTTACTTTGTTTCAAAATAAAAAAAATTTTTTACATAGTAAAAAAATTTTGTTTTGGGGTGTTAGTTAACACATTTTCCCAAATTGAGTCCCCCACAGAAGGACTTTTTTGAAAATTTTACTGTGTGGGGGGACTGATTGAGAAAAGGGTTGTGTTAGATCACCCGGACGCTTTTTGACTTTGAAAACTTTGTTTCAAATTAAATGAGGATACAAAAGAAACTTCAAGTGTCCCCAGGGGTTTATTCTCTCCGGGCATTGAGTTCCGTCAACTCCGAACAAAAAAACAAAGGGGAGTTATATTGACTGAATACTCTCCCTGGGGAATCCGAAAGTGCTGTGATCCCAGGGGATTTGGGAAACCCCCGGGGGGCCTGCCAAAGGGAGTTTTTTCAAATTGCAATATGATTTTGTACCAAATGATTGTAAAAATTGACAATTTTGAGCAGTATAATTTTTCCTTTCAATGTTCGGGTTTATTTTTTTTTAAAACCCCTTCCCGCCGGACCCGTTTTGGCCCTCGGGACAGACCCCATTTTTTTAAATCTGTCATGTTAAAATTTATGTGAGAAAAACTTTTCAAAAACTTTAACCTACCCCCCCCCTTTTGTGTTTCAGAGTTTTTTTTCTCGTGACACATTGTGCTTTTAAAATAGTAAAAAAATTTTGGCCAAAAAAATGCTTGTTTTTTTGTTTAAAAATTTCAAAGAAAAGGGGAAAAATTTTAAAAAATTTTAACCCAATTTTTTAACTTCAAAAAATTTCTGCATGTAAGGGGCAGATAGTTATTCCACTCAAAAAGGGTTTTTTAAAAAAGAATTTCCTTTTGTTTGTGTAGTTTGGCATCATTTTTTTTTAAAAGTCTTTTTTTTTTTCTTAAAGGCTTTAAGGGGGCTTAGAAAAATTAAATAGTAATTTTCAAATTTTCAAAAAAATTTTGCCTTTTTCATTTTGTAGGGAAAGTCCCTTTTTAACAAAGACTTTATTGACCTTTTAAAGTTAGATAACCCCATAAATGACCTCATTAAGAAAAATTACACCCCCTTTAAAGGGATTCAAAACCGGGTTTTTTGGAAGTTTATTATCCCATTAGGTGTTTCACCCGGGGAAATTAAAAGCAAAAAAGGGGTTTTTGGGAAATGGAAAATTTCAAAATTTCACTTTTTTTTGCAGATTTTCAAATTTTAAAACATTATTTTAAAAAAATACGGTAAATGTGATAGGGAAATTTCAACTTAATATTGATTCTCCAGATTCGCCCTTTTTCGAGATATCCAAAATGGGTTTCCCCAGTGCATTATTTTGGGTAACCACAAGCCCAGAATATTGGGGATGAAAACCTTTTTCTTAAAAAAAACTTTTTTTTTTTTGAAATTTTAATTTAAACCAATTTTATTTTTGGGGGTTTATTTTTTTTTTAAAGGGGGTTTGCGGGGCACCCTAAGGTGCTAAAACTTAATAAAAATTCCCCAAAAAAATCCCTTTTTGGAAAAATACTCCCCCTAAGGAGTTGTCTCCTACAGGGTTTCAATGGATTTCTTTAATGAAAATTTCTCTGTCACTTTTCCCGGTTTAGATACTAATTTTTTTTTCCCCTTTAAAAATCTGTGGTTGTTTAAAACCATGCCTGTTTAGTTTTAATTTGATCGATTAAACTTCTCAAACTGCTTTACAGGACTTTGTACTTTTTACCCGCCTGGAGCATGGACAATGTGGACCCCTGCCCGACCTGTCGTTTATGATCACTCACTGTTATCTCATTTTAAAAAAACAGCAGGGGGGATT
>JAODAL010070783.1:0-15786 GCA_025379985.1 Phyllomedusa bahiana | reverse complement strand
TCCCGTAAAAAAAAAAGTCTAATACAGGGTGTGCCAGTGTCCAGTGTCTGTGCATTGTAGCAACACATGCCGAACACAAATCTCAGTCTTGTCATTTACGCCAGCTTTCAAACAGTTGGAAAATGGTAAAACCCAAAAAAGGGGCAAAAAAATACATTGAAAAATTTAAAATCCGCTTTTTTTATAAATGGTATGAAAAATTCACTCCCCTCTGAATGAAAAACTTTTTCATACTAATAAAACCAGAATCTTCCCCAAATTGGGGGAGACTTAGGAACTGGCCATTGAGGTGCATTTTGCATCTATTTTTCATGTCAAATGTCCTGAATGTATGAAATTGCTTTTTGTGCGCAAATAAATTGGTTTGTGTGTTTGGTGCATTATGGAACTTAGGTGCATAAGTAATGCGCCAAACATGTGTAAAGGCTATAGACAGGCTGAAAGTAAAAGAAAATCATTAGAATAGTATGTCAGTGAATAGAAACTATGGTTCTGATCTTGCTTGGTGGCCCAGAGGTCCCAGCAAATACTTGGATGTTTTGGTCTTGCTGTTGTAGAAAAAAGGGGTGAGAGCACAAAAAAAAAATTTAAAAAATTTAATGTACAAAAAATTAAAAATGTAAAAATCTGAACAACAAAATCAGTGGGTTTATTTAATGTAAAATTATTTTAGTTCTATTAATGTTAAATATTTTTTATAGGAGATTTTTTATATTTTTGGGTATTATACTTTTTATTTTTAATTTTAAATTATTTAATTTTATTAGTTTGATAATTAAAGAGTACTTTTATTATTGTATTTTAATTTAAAGAATTAATGGACATTTTTTTCCCAAATAGCAAATCTAGCCCACTTTGACATAGGCTCAGGAATTTTGGGCAGTAGTGCAACCCGTTTTGCCCAAACCCCATGTGTCTAAATTACAAGTGTGGTGCTACACGCCCCCGAACGCCCTCATCTTAGGCGCATTAAAAAGTGTTGAGTCTTTGAACAAAGCGCCTAAAAAAATTTGTTTGGGGTATTAGACAAAGGCTGTCCACTTGGCACATTTTTCGCCCAAAAAAAGTTAAAAAAAAACCCAAACATACATGTTCCCTAAAGATATCCAAAAGGTTGGTAATTTACAAGTAATAAAAAAACACATAGAAGTGAACACACAAAGACATAAAAAATATATTAAATAAATAAAAAATAAGTGCATTTGAAAAAACCTGGTCATCTCCCCAGAAATTTAAAAAACCCTTTTTATACTTCTACCCACGGGGGCTTGGCAAAAGAAGTGTATGCAAAGTGCGACCCCCAATACAAATGATTCATGAACCCGGGTTCCCGCTCTGGGATCTTGTTCTCTTCAACTTTCAAACACTTAAAAGGGAAATGAAATATATATACACTGTTTTATGTGGGGGCCAAATAGACGGGGATTGAACCTAATTTTTTTATCTGAAAGGGAATTGTGGCCGCATCCCGCAGGGGATAGGGGTTTTGGGGAATGATGCGCATCACCCATCATCGGGTTTTTGACGTAAAGAAATATAAAGCATGTGTAGGCGCGCCCAAGGAGAGAAGGGGGCCCATCCCACCCCTACTCACCCCACTGTGCCCTGTGCCCTAGTTTAAAGCAGTGAGCGGAGGTGACTCGAACTTCACAAACCCTTGCTTTTGCTAACTTGCTACATTTCACCAACCGTGGCTGATGGGGGGTTTACTAAGCACGGGAGGGGGGGGGGATAGGGAAGCCCTTTAAAGGGGATGCTTTAAATTAAGCAGCATCTTCTGGGGTTTTAAGGGAAATATCAACTGTTTGTATGTTTATATAGTGTCGATCCACCATCTTGTTTATCATGATCTGCCATTTTGTATGCCTTTTCATATTTCATCTATTTTTATAAGCGTGCCTGAAAATAATGGTGAGTAAAACATAAGACTTACTGGAAGCCACAAAACTTTCAACAGACAGCAACCTACGCTTGCTTGAAAATTCCTGTTTTATTCCGAAACTTTTATTTTCTGCTTTTTATTCCCAATAAATAGCCAATAAATCAATTGTATTCATGCAGAAAAAATCTTTGATACATTCATAGCATTTGTTTCTGTATTTTCTCCACGATACATTGCTTCGCTCTCCCACTCAGAACCAACCAGATAGAAAACGGAAGTCCCCTTGTGACTTCAACCAAAGTCCTGCATAATGTCCACCACAGGGCTCGCATGATAGTGTTGAGCGATGCGTTGGGCTATCGAGATCGATCGATAGTCGATAGTCAGGCCGCTATCGTTAAGGTTTTTTCGATATGAGAGTCGTATATGAGCGATGACCATTTAAAAGTCTATGTGGAGAGCAACACACCTTCATTATTACACCCAAACAAGGCTGGAGAAGCTGAAATTAACCTCCACAACAGTCAAATGGTTCGTGCTACATCGTAAGGGAACACACTTAGGTTATTAAAAGTCACAGAAAAAAAGTCCCAGACAATTCACTATCCTGTCTTGTTACCACAGACCCTTAAACATGCATCAACCCACAAATTGAAATGTGCCAGAGGGCAGTTTATTAGAAACACATCATCTTACTTGAAACTGGACTTGTAAAATTCATGTCATGGGCCACAGCATGAGCCCCAAACCTGATGAACCCACATTAAAAGTGCCGAAAAAGGTGTCTTTCAAACCACATTTAGTTTCATGGACATTTGACATATACCTGTCCTGGGCCACAGCGATGATGCCCCAAACCTGCATGACCCCCACATTTAAAAGTGCCAGAAAAAGGAGTCTTTCAAAACACATTTTGTTTCACTGGACATTGACTATACCTGTCCTGGGCCACCAGCATGGAGCCCCAAACCTGCATGAACCCACATTTAAAAGTGCCGAAAAAAAGGAGTCTTTCAACCACCATTTTAGTTTCACTGGACATTCGACAAATACCTGTCCTGGGCTCACAGCATGACCAGGGCAGGAGTTACAGTGGAGTTGGGTGAGAGGCCCAGGCTGGCGTCCGTCATATAATAACACGCAGCTTAAAATGCCTGATGACGCAGTCAACAGAATACTGTCGGTGGCATGAAGCATGAGTGCGGAAGCGGAAGTGTGTGAACTCCTGCCTTACCTCAGTACCACGTCAATACTGGGTAGCGCTTGTCCCTCCGTATGTGGTGCGGACCAATTGAGGTTTACTTGGAAATACTGGTGGTAACGCTCCTGTTCAACCCAGGTGCCTTTTTATTGGCATCTTTTTCTCATTTTAATCAACGTGCTGGAGGAATATTGTCTCTGTTCTTTGTTCTTCTGTCCGTACTCCATACTCCATGTCCTATGAATAACTACATCTGGTCAAGTTTTCCTGTACCTTCCTTGTACAATTCAGAGGAATTTTTTTAACAGCTATTTTGTACATGCAAGTTTTTTAGTACTTTAATTCTAGAAAACACATTTTTAAAATAGGATGGAATCCCACCATGTCTTTGTTTCTCTTTTTTTCATTGTATTAAATGGGTTGTCTCAATACAGGGATTGATAGCTATGTTAAAGATCTTGCAAAAACAAGTCATTTTGCAATATGTGTCCATTAACAGTGTCCTACCTATTCCTGTTTCTGACAGCACCATCACCCTTGAGCCACTCTTGACAATTGTGAAGAACAAATGTCTGTTAGAAACAACATTTTTTAGAATAGGACCTGTAGTATAGCTGCATGTCACAGCAAAATGCCCCCAAAAATTCAAAGCATGACCCTTGAGCCACTTTGGTCAATTGTGAAGAACAAATGTCTGTTAGAAACAACATTTTTTAGAATAGGACCTGTAGTATAGCTGCATGTCACAGCAAAATGCCCCCAAAAATTCAAAGCATGACCCTTGAGCCACTTTGGTCAATTGTGAAGAACAAATGTCTGTTAGAAACAACATTTTTTTATAATAGGACCTGTAGTATTGCTGCTTTGAAATGCAAAATGACTTCTCAGCCACTGTTAAAAATTGTGAGGGAGAAATGCCACTTAGAAGCCACATTTCTGTTACAAAGGACCATGATTATTGCTGTATCTCACAGCTACATGACCCCAAAAATTATAAATATGACTTCTCAGCCACTATTAAAAATTGTGAGGGAGAAATGCCACTTAGAAGCCACATTTCTGTTCCAAAGGACCATAATTAAAGCTGTATCTCACAGCAACATGACCCCAAAAAATTATAAATATGACTTCTCAGCCACTATTAAAAATTGTGAGGGAGAAATGCCACTTAGAAGTCACATTTCTGTTCCAAAGGACCATGATTATTGCTGTATCTCACAGCAACATGACCTCAAAACCATTGACAATGCGAAAACTTCTTAAGATAAAGTGAGTAAATGGAATACGGTGTTGTCATGAAACCTTGCTGTCTTTTACAGTCTCCTCACAGCAAAACCAGCAAAATGAACTGTTGGGAAAAGAGAATAAAAATTGCAGTAAGAAATGATCATTTTAAAAAAAAGTTTTCAGAGGACCATTTCTGTTTGAAAAGGAATGTGAAGTAGACTGGCAACTAATCGGTGACCTCGGCAATTGGGGCCACAACATCATCAGAGATCCATGCCTGATTCATCTTGATGAAAGTCAAACGATCCACATTATCTGTGGAAAGCCGGATGCGTTTGTCTGTAATGACTCCTCCAGCTGTGCTGAAGGTCCGCTCAGATATGACGCTGGCTGCTGGGCAGGACAACACCTCTATGGCGTGACGAGCCAGCTCGGGCCATTCGTCCATTTTGGATACCCAGAAGTCTATTGGGTCCGGAACACATGCAAAAACATCGGTGTTGAGACGCAGATAGTCGTGCACCATGATCTTAAGCTGATCTCTGTGTGTTGGATGTGTGCCCTGCATTGCATGCGTTGGTGAGGTGGTAAACAAAGATTGCCAGAGGTCACCCATTAGGCTTCTGCCACCTTGCCTGCTGCTGCCGCTACGCCTACTTGGCACTCTACTGCTGTCACGTCGCTGATGTTGTTCCACCGTGACATTTGGGGAACGTGAAGCAGACGCAACAGATGTCTCCAGTTGATCAATCAGCAAGGTCTCCATTTCCTGCATTTTACTCTCTATTTGGGTGGGTGGAAGGAAAGTGCTGATTTTTGTTTTGTACCGGGGATCCAGGAGGGTGGCCACCCAGTAACTGTTGTTCATTTTGATGGCCTTAATGCGAGGATCATGTTGGAGGAAATGGAGCATCCAAGCACTCATGTGAGAGATGGAGCCTTGATTTCCCAAGCCTCTGGGTCGAGGGGCACTAGCAAACTGATCTTCCTCATCTTCCTCCTCCGCCTCAAATTCGCGCCAACCTCTTTCCAAGGCAGGGACGTCGGTAACATCGGTGTCTAGGAATACCTCCTCCTCCTCCTCCTCGGCTGCCTCCGGCACAGCTTCAACACAGCCCTGACTTGCCTGAGATGATGCACCCTGAGAGCTGATGCGCCACCTTGCACTAGCTCTGGACCCCGAACCACTGCCTAATGAAGACCGATGAAATTGTGAAACTGTCGGGCCTTGTGGATTTGACGGAGAGAAAGGCTCCGTGTCCGCATCTGTGTCCGTCTCCTCCTCCGTCGCTGGCGGGACCTGTTGTTTCAGAGTGTCCAACGATCGTTCCAGAACTAAGATCACCACAATGCTCATGCTGACAAGGGCATTGTCCGCACTGACCATTTTGGTGGCTTCTTCAAAACTGGCAAGGATGGTGCAGAGCTCTTTCACCTGCCTCCACTCTCGGTGGTTCAACACCCCGAGGTCCGTACCGCTGCTTGTCAGGCCATGTGTCACTTCGTACTGCGTAATGGCATTGCGCTGCTGCCACAATCGCTGGAGCATGTGGAGGGTGGAATTCCAGCGTGTTGCCACGTCAACAATGAGACGGTTGACGGGGAGGCCGAGCTGACGCTGCAACGCAGCCAGGCGGGACGAAGCAGGGTGCGAACGGCGGAAGTGCGAACTCAGACCTCGAGCCTTCTTCAGCAGGCAGTCCAGACCGGGTAGCTCTTTAGAAATTTCTGGACGACAAGGTTCATGACATGTGCCAGGCAAGGGATGTGCTCCAGCCTACCGATCTTAAGGGCGGCCAGCAGATTTCGCCCGTTATCGCACACCACCTTGCCTGGCACAAGGTTCTTGTCACCCAGCCAGCGCTCGGTCTCGTTGCTTAGAGCCGTCCACAGCTCCTGACCTGTGTGTGGACGGTCTCCAAGGCAGATTAATTTCAACACGGCCTGGTGTCTCTGGGCACGTGATGCCACCAGAGGACCTTGGGGGAAAGAGCCCTGCACCATCCCTGCGGTTTTGAAGAGCGTGCGCCGAGCCTGAGAGCCACCGTCACCCCAGAGACATCCACCCAGCTCACCCAGTGAGCTGTCACAGAGATATAGCGGCCTTGGCCGTGCTTACTAGTCCATGTGTCGGTGGTGAGATGGACTTTTCCGGACACAGATGCAGACAACGCGCTTGAAATTTTAGATGACACGTGGCTGGCCAGGGCAGGGACGGCTTTTCTGGCAAAGAAATGCCTGCTCGGCATCTGGTATTGGGGGCAGGCGAGGGCCATGACGTGGCGGAACCCATCTGTGTCCACCAGACGGAAAGGCAACATTTCCAAGGCCAAAAGCCTGGCAATGCCGACATTCAGGCTTTTGGCTTTGTGATGGTTTGGGTTAAAGTGTTTCTTCTGCTCCCAAACCTGGAAGACAGAAGGCTGGCTGCTAGACTGGCCGCTGTATGGCGTGCAGGTCGTCAAACTTGCGGAAGGAGAATGGGTAGATGGGTCTCTGGTGGTGCTGGTGGTACTCGGGCGGACGTGTGGATGGGCTGAAGCGGAGCTGTCCCTGATCATGACTCTGAAGAGAACATGGTCAGCGTGAGGAACGCTTGGTGGTGGCAGGAGGCGGAAGGAGGCCGGAGACAGAGGTGTGACAGTGTTGGAGGCCCGGCGTCGTCTGCCTTTTTTTGGGCCAAGTGATCCCTCCATTTCAACTCATGAATTCGCTGAATGTGACTAACATGTTGGTGGGTGTTTTACCACTAAGTTTCTTGCCTCTACTTAAGCGTTTACGGCAAAGGCGGCATATGACATCGCGGTTGAATCAAGGCTTGCACTCAAAAAGAAGGGCCCAGGCTTGAGAGTCCCCCTGGACCTATTGTTGTGACGGCGATAAGCGAGGAAGAGGGGTTTGGCGCTGACCGGTGGTGGCGGAAACATATCAGCGGACTTCTGCTACCGCCCTCCCCTTTTTGTGGCTGGACCCGTATTGACACTACCCCACGTCTTCTCCTCCTCGTTCCACTGATGAAGCGCTCGCAAGTAAAATTCCTGCGGACAAGACCAGGATGGAGTCCGCAATGCGTCATCATCATCATCATCATCCAACAAAGGTGACTTGTTCGTCCATGAACGTTTCGCATCCAGTAGCTGCGGGCTCAAGCAAGGGTCCTGCAAGGCGTTGCCGAGCCGTCCGGATTTTTGCCGATTGACCGCACATCCTTCACCTCCTCTGATGGGCATCAGTAACTGGGCGACAGAGCAGAGTAATAATGCATCCTTTTGGCCTCTTGATCTTTTAAACATGCCTTCTGACCCCGACCGCATTTTGTCACAAGAGGTCTTCAAGAAAATGGTTTATCCACAGTGTTTGGGTACCACGAGTTGACATTTGGGCCTGCTTCATGTTGGACAGAGCTGATGATGCGGATTGACGGACATTTGTGGGCCGTGACTGCGAGGACGAGATGGTAAAGTCTGTCTAGATTCAGGTTGCAATAAACCACTGAAGACAGATTGGCGACGATGTTCGTTACTTAGATTCACAGGGCCCTGACCCAGCGATGACAGGCCTGACGGTCCTGCAACTGACGATCCGCTGGCATGCGTGTTGTCGCCAGCACTGGAAGGAGCACCTTCTCTCGTACCTCTACCTCCATGTGCTACCCCCCTCTTTGCTCGCTTACCACCTGCATTTCGCTCCATGTTCAGAAATATAAAAATTTGAGAAGGTATGGAATAGTTTTTGGAAAGTCTCTTATTAAAAGACGGCAAATCACAGCTATTCTCAAATCCCTCTAATCAAAACAAAATTGCTGGATTCAAATTTAACTGCAAGGTGTCTATCAACAAATCTGGACTGGGCAAAAGTCCAAAAAACACGTATTGTTATGTTTTGGTATAATAAACGGTATTTTTTGCACCTTTCAATTCACCTGTGGTGAATATAGAATTGCTGTTTTAAGATTTACGTAGATGCTGGGTGCGCAAAAGTCAAAAAACACGTAACTGTTATGTTTTGATATAATAAACGTATTTTTTGCACCTTTCAATTCACCTGTGGTGAATATAGAATTGCTGTTTTAAGATTTACGTAGATGCTGCGTCAATGAACAGTGCTGGGTGCGCAAAAGTCAAAAAACACGTAACTGTTATGTTTTGATATAATAAACTGTAATTTTTTGCACCTTTCAATTCACCTGTGGTGAATATAGAATTGCTGTTTTAAGATTTACGTAGATGCTGCGTCAATGAACAGTGCTGGGTGCGCAAAAGTCAAAAAACACGTAACTGTTATGTTTTGATATAATAAACGGCATTTTTTGCACCTTTCAATTCACCTGTGGTGAATATAGAATTGCTGTTTTAAGATTTACGTAGATGCTGCGTCAATGAACAGTGCTGGGTGCGCAAAAGTCAAAAAACACGTAACTGTTATGTTTTGATATAATAAACGGTGTTGTTTGCACCTTTCAATTCACCTGGTGTGAATATAGAAGTGCTGTTGTAAATTACGTAGATGCTGCTTAAATAACAGTGCTGGGTGCGCAAAAGTCAAAAAACACGTAACTGTTATGTTTTTGATATAATAAACGTATTTTTTGCACCTTTCAATTCACCTGTGGTGAATATGAATTGCTTTTAAGATTTTACGTAGATGCTGCGTCAATGAACAGTGCTGGGTGCGCAAAAGTCAAAAAACACGTAACTGTTATGTTTTGATATAATAAACTGTATTTTTTGCACCTTTCAATTCACCTGTGGTGAATATAGAATTGCTATTTTAAGATTTACGTAGATGCTGCGTCAATGAACAGTTATGGGTGCGCAAAAGTAAAAAAAACACGTTACTGTTATGTTTTGATATTATAAACTGTATTTTTGTCTCCTTTCAATTCACCTGTGGTGAATATAGAATTGCTGTTTTAAGATTTACGTAGATGCTGCGTCAATGAACAGTGCTGGATGCGCAAAAGTCAAAAAACACGTAACTGTTATGTTTTGATATAATAAACTGTATTTTTTGCACCTTTCAATTCACCTGGTGAATATATAATTGCTGTTTAAGATTTACGTAGATGCTGCGTCAATGAACAGTGCTGAGTGCGCAAAAGTCAAAAACACGTAACTGTTATGTTTTGATATAATAAACTGTATTTTTTGCACCTTTCAATTCACCTAGTGGTGAATATAGAATTGCTGTTTTAAGATTTACGTAGATGCTGCGTCAATGAACAGTGCTGGTGCGCAAAAGTCAAAAAACACGTAACTGTTATGTTTTGATATAATAACGTATTTTTTGCACCTTTCAATTCACCTGTTGTGAATATAGAATTGCTGTTTTAAGATTTACGTAGATGCTGCGTCAATGAACAGTGCTGGTGCGCAAAAGTCAAAAAAAACGTAACTTTTATGTTTTGATATAATAAACGTTATTTTTTTGCACCTTTCAATTCACCTGTGGTGAATATAGAATTGCTGTTTTAAGATTTACGTAGATGCTGCGTCAATGAACAGTGCTGGGTGCGCAAAAGTCAAAAAACACGAACTGTTATGTATTTATATAAAAACTGTATTTTTTGCACCTTTCAATTCACCTGTGTGAATAAAGAATTGCTGTTTTAAGATTTACGTAGATGCTAGCGTCAATGAACAGTGCTGGGGTGCGCAAAAGTCAAAAAACACGTAACTGTTATGTTTTGATATAATAAACGGTATTTTTTGCACCTTTCAATTCACCTGTGGTGAATATAGAATTGCTGTTTTAAGATTTACGTAGATGCTGCGTCAATGAACAAAGATCCGAGTGCAAAAGTCAATTAACACGAAACTGTATTGTTTTGATATAATAAACTGTATTTTTTGAACCTTTCAATTCACCTGTGGTGAATATAGAATTGCTATTTTAAGATTTACGTAGATGCTGCTCAATGAACAGTGCTGGGTGCGCAAAAGTCAAAAAACACGTAACTGTTATGTTTTGATATAATAAACTGTTTTTTTGCACCTTTCAATTCACCTGTGGTGAATATAGAATTGCTGTTTTAAGATTTACGTAGATGCTGCGTCAATGAACAGTGCTGAGTGCGCAAAAGTCAAAAAACACGTAACTGTTATGGTGTGATATAATCAACTGTATTTTTTGCACCTTTCAATTCACCTGTGGTGAATATAGAATTGCTGTTTTAAGATTTACGTAGATGCTGCGTCAATGAACAGTGCTGGGTGCGCAAAAGTCAAAAAACACGTAACTGTTATGTTTTGATATAATAAACTGTATTTTTTGCACCTTTCAAATCACCTGTGGTGAATATAGAATTGCTGTTTTAAGATTTACGTAGATTGCGGCGTCAATGAACAGTGCTGGTTGCGCAAAAGTCAAAAAACACGTAACTGTTAGTTTTGATATAATAAACGGTATTTTTTTGCACCTTTCAATTCACCTGTGGGTGAATAAAGAATTGCTGTTTTAAGATTTACGTAGATGCTGCGTCAATGAACAGTTGCTGTGTTGCGCAAAAGTCAAAAACACGTAACTGTGATGTTTTCCGTTAACGATACACGGTATTTTTTGGCAGACAAACAACCTCGTGCTGACTACAAATGGCTGGTTTGTATTTATAGTGCAAGGTGGATATATCAAACAGTCACAGGTTGTAAAATGGGTAAAATTAACACCTATTCTGAATGTAATAACTTATAATAAAAGTGGACTTTTGCAGCTAACAAAGAGACCTGCAGTTACTATTAATGTTGGTTATCCAATATAAGTTCAGGCATGCCCACTATCCATGAAATATTTCAATAGCAAACTGTTAATAATAAAGAATTCCACTACAATCTAAACTAAGTTCTTGTGAACTTTATCCAGTGTTCTTAAAGATAGAGCTTGTCTGTTTTTCCCCCGGGGGGGGCCCCCCCCCCGCCCCCCACCCCCCGGAATTTTCCCATTTGGTAGATTCGGGTTTTAAAATTCTCAAAGCTAAACAACATAAAATGTTAAAATCCCTAATCAAACCCAAAATTTGGGGAAGGACCCACGGGCTAATAGTAGGGTTTCCCCGGCAGAAATAGCCCAAATTTTTCGTTTGATTTTTTGGGCCCCACGGGCAGAAGGGCCGGCCCTTATCCCTTTGGGGACGTGAGAGACACTGAGGGGAAACAGGAAACGTGTTCTATTTTAAAAACGAGGCCATGTGAATTTTTCCGCCAATCCCCAAAAACCATACCAACCCATCGGGACGTCGCACCACACATTCACCCTTTGCCCTATTCTGTAATCTAAATTTGCTGGCCCCCCAAAATTTAAAGGGGAAGCGCCAAAAAGGCCATATTAATAATGATGAAACCCAAAATTTTAACCTTTAATTATCCTTTGATTGGAAATTTCGATCACCAAAAAAAAAACCCTTGCCGTTTTTCAACTTTTTTTCCGTTTAAAAAATTCGCTAAACCACAAGTTAGGCACCTATTAAATACACCTACTGACTACAAATTGCTGTTTTAAAAAATTTAAGTGAAAGGTGGGCCCCCTCCCCCCCCCAAAAAGCGGGCCCTCCAAAAAAAGTGAAATAAACACCTATCTGAAATGTTAAAGGGATAAAAAAGGTTTTTTTTTGCACCTATAAAATTTATACCTGCGGTGGTACAAAATTTCTGTATTCAAATTTTAAGTGCGGGGTGGCTCCATGGCAAACCCTGGCCTACCCCAAAGGTGAAAAAAACCCTATTTGAAATGATACGGATAAAAAAAGGTATTTTTTGCACCTTTTCAATAAAACCCTTTGCGGTGACTAAAAAAAAATTGCTGTATTAAAATTTAAGTGCAAAGGTGGACCCTTTTGAAAAAAAGCTGGCCTCCCCCGCCAAATTTGGAAAAAAACCCACCAATCTGAAATGTATACGGATCAAAAAAAGGGGGGTTAGGGTTCCCTATCAAATACAGCTAGGGTGCCCTACGAAATTGCTGTTTTTTAAAAATTTAAAGGGTGCAAGCTGGATCTATGAACAAAGCTGGCCTGCCCCAAAAGTGAAATAAACCCCTATCGGGAAATGTATATAAAATTAAAAAAGGGTTTATTTTTTGCACCTACCCAAAAAAATTACTTGACACGTATTGCTGAAATTGAAATTTAAAGTGCAAGGTGGATCTATGAAAAAAGGGCTGCCTGCCCCCAAAGTGAAAAAAAAAAAAACTGAAATGTATAGGGATAAAAAAAGGGTTTTTTTTTGGCACCTATAAAATACACCTACTTTGGACAAACGAAATTGCTTATTAAAATTAAGTGAAAGGGTGGCATTTATGGCCCAAAGCTGGCCTGCGCCAAAGTGAAAAAAAATCCTATTTAAAAATGTATAGGGAAATAAAAAAAGGTATTTTTTCCCCTTTTCAAATACCCCTGCGGTGACTAAAAAATTGCTGTTTTAAAAAATTTAAGTGCAAGGTGGATCTTTTGAACAAAGTGGCCCTGCGCCAAAGTGAAAAAAAAAAACCCTATTTTTGAAATGTATACGGATAAAAAAAGGTGGTTTTTGTACCGACCCAAATACACCTACGGGGGCCAGAAATTGCTGTTTTAAAAATTTAAGTCCCAAGGGGGTTTTAAATTGAACAAAGCGGCCTGCCCCAAAGTGAAAAAAAACTCCTTTATCTGAAATGTATACAGATTATAAAAGGAAAATTTTTTTTGCACCTATAAAATACCCTCGGTGACTACAAATTGCTGAAATTAAAATTTTAAAAGGGTGCAAGGTGGATCTAGAAAAAACGGCGCCTGCCCCAAAAGGGGAAAAAAAAACACCTTTTGGGAAATGAATAGATAATAAAAGGTTTTTTTTTCCCCTTTACAAATACACCTGCGGTGACTAAAAAAATTGCTGTTTTCAAATTTAAAGTCCCAAGGTGGCTTTTAGGGCCCAAAGCTGCCCCTGTCCCAAAAGGTAAAAGAAAAGCCCCAAAAATTGAAAGTAAAGGGAAATAATAAAAGGTATTTTTTGCACCTATCAAATCCCAACCTCCCGTGCCCTACAAAATTGCTGAAATTAAAAATTTTAAATTTGAAAAGGTGGATCTATGAAAAAGCGGGCCTGCGCCAAAGGGGAAAAAAACCCTATCGGGGGAAAAAAAGGGTTTTAACGGATAAAAAAAGGGTTTATTTTTTGCCCCTATAAAATTTAAAACCCCCGGGGGGACAAAAAAATTGCGGGTTTTAAATTTAAGTGCAAGGTGGCTCTAGGGGAAAAAAGCTGACCTTTTCCCCAAAGTGAAAAAAAACCCCCTATCGGGAAAATGTACAGGGGTTAAAAAAAGGGTATTTTTTGAAACCTTTTAAAATACCCCAAAGGGGGGGCCCCGGGGGAAATTGCTGAAAAAAAAAATTTAAGTGAATTTGGAAATTATAAAAAACCCGGCCTGCCCAAGTAAAAAAAAACCCCTATCTGAAATGTATACGGAAAAAATAAAGGTATTTTTTGAAACCAATCAAATACCCCCCTCCCGGTGAGGGACAATATTGCGTATTAAAATTTTAAAGTGAAAAGGTGGATCTAGAACAAAAGCAAGCCTCCCGCCAAAGTGAAAAAAAACACCTATCTGAAATGTAAACCAAAAAAAAAAGCTATTTTTTGCACCTTTTAAAAATACACCGGGCGATGACTACAAAATTGTTTGAAATTCAAATTTAAGTGCAAGGTGGCTTATGGAAAAAAGTTGGCCTGCGCCAAAGTGAAAAATACTTTCTATCGGGAAATTATATGGTAGAAAAGGGTTTATTTTTTGCACCTATCAAATAAAACCCTGCGGTGATTTCAAAATTGCTGTGTCACGGATAATAAAAAATTTGAATAAAAAATTTGCAAATTTTCCCAAATTTTAAGTGAAGGTCCCTCTATGGAGAAAGCTGCCCTCGCCAAATTTAAAAAAATACATCAATCTGAAAGTTATACGGAAAATAAAAGGTATTTTTTTCACCTACCCAAATACACCTGCGGTGACTACAAAATTGTGTTTTTAAAAAATTTAAAAGTCCCAAGGGGGGGCCTTAAGGAAAAAGCTGGCCGCCCAAAGTGAAAAAATCCCTATTGAAATGTAAAAAGGGATAAAAAAAAGGTTTTTTTTTGCACCTTCAAATACACCTGGGGTTTTGACGACAAAATTGTTTTTAAAATTTTAAGTGCGGGTGGATCTATGAAAAAAAATTTGGCCTCCCCAAAATTGAAAAAAGCCCCTACTGAAATTTTATACGGATAATAAAAGGTTTTTTTTGCACCTAAAAATTTACACCTGCGGTGACAAAAAAATTTTGTGAAATTCAAATTTAAGTGCAAGGGGGGCCTAAGGGGAAAAAAGCTGGCCTGCCCCCCAAAGTGAAAAAAAACACCTGTTTTAAATGTAAAAGGGAAAAATAAAAGGTTTTTTTTTTGCCCCTTTTCAAATACACCTCCCGGTGATTAAAAAATTGCTGCGTCAAAATTTAAGTGCAAGGTGGATCTATAAAACAAAGCTGGCCTGCCCCAAATTTGGGAAAAAAACATTCCAAATTTTAAATGAATACGGATAAAAAAAGGGGTATTTTATAATAAAATGTTTTTTTTGCTTTTATCAAATACCCCGGGCGGGGGAACTAAAAAATTTGTGTATTCAAATTTAAGTGAAAAGGGGATCTAGGGAAAAAAACCCTGACCTGCGCCAAAAGGGGAAAAAACACCTATCTCAAAGGGAAAAGAAAAATTAAAAGGTATTTTTTTGCACCTATAAATACACCGCGGTGACGAAAAAATTGCGGGGTTTTAAAATTTAAGTGCAAATTGGTTTCTATGAACAATGCGGGCCCTGCCCCCAAAGTGAAAAAAAACCTTTGGGGGTTTGGGGTTTCGGATCAAAAAAGGGTGGAATTTTATGTGCCAATCAAATAATACGGTAAACTACAAATTGCTGTTTTGGGAAATTTAATTTGCAAGGTGGATCTATGAACAAAAATTGGCCTGCCCCAAAGTGAAAAAAAAAAACCTATCTGAAATGAATAGGGTAAAAAAAGGGGTTTTTTTTTGCACCTATCAAATACCCCTGCGGTGATTAAAAAAATTTCGTGTTCGAATTTAAGTGCAAGGTGGATCTATGACCCCAAAGCTGGCCTGCGCCAAAGTAAAAAAAAAAACCACCTATCTGAAATTATACGGATAATAAAAGTGGAGTTTTGCACCCAAATTCAAATACACCTGCGGGGGACTAAAAAAAATTGCTTTTTCAATTTTAAAGGTGCAAGGGGGGAATTTTTATGAACAAAGTTTGGCCTGCGCCAAAGTAAAAAAAACACCTATCTAAAATGTATACGGATAATAAAAGGTATTTTTTATAATAAAAGGTTTTTTTTGCACCTACCCAAATACACCTGGGGAGACTACAAAATCGTTTGTATTCAAATTTAATTTTGGCAAGGTGGCTCTTAAACCCAAAGGGCCTGGCCTTGCCAAAGTGAAAAAAAACCCAA
>JAODAL010070782.1:0-15787 GCA_025379985.1 Phyllomedusa bahiana | reverse complement strand
GTTTAAAGGGCAGGCTAGGGGGGGTTAGGCAGGCATATGGGGGGGGAGGGGGGGTATAGCGGGCAAAGGGGGGGTAAGGCAGGCATAGGGGGGGGGTATAGGAGGCATATAGGGGGGTATAGGAGGCATAGGGGGGGGGTATAACAGGCATATGGGGGTTTTTGGGGCAGGCATATGGGGTAGGTAAAAAAAGAAATACTTATTACCCGGTCCCGCTCCCCCATGCACCGTCGCCCGTCGTGCTCTCCCTGCAGCCTCGGCTCAGCGCGGGCGGCCGGTGATGTGGTCACCGCGGCGCCCCGTGACCACAGAGCCCCGGGGCGGGGGAAGTAGCAGAGCGGAGCATCGGCGCTCCTACGGGTAGCCCCAGCCAGCGGCCTTAAGTCGGGGGGGGGGGGCCCGGCTTCAGGGGAGAAATGCGCCGGGCCCCCACACCCCCCGCCCCAAGTGAACTTTTTAGTTCACTCCCCGGGGGCCCCAGGGGGGCGGCTTTACTGGGGTAGGGACCGGGGTAGGTCCCCCGGGTTCCCCAAAAGGGCGGGGTAGAAAACTTTTTGCCCCCGGGCCCCTCCTAGCCCTTTAACTTTTAAGGAGCACCTCTAAATTGCTCCCAAAAGTGTGTGTATGAAGAGGGGGAGGGGAAGATAGCAGATGTGGGTTCTTCCTAGTTTTGAAGATATACTGTACTCAGTGATATGATTTTCAGTGACATCACCATAATTGGAAGAAGGGGATTGGGTTTAAAAAGAATCAAATACTTCTTAAATATTAGAAATTAGAAAAATAGCTTAAATAAAAGGATACAATTTAAGTCCTCAATATTTCAGTGATTTAACTCATTCAAACCAATCACAAACAGAGCTCGCTCTGCATTTCTTTTCCCCATAGTACCCTATGAGAAGGTAGCTCAGCCGCTGATTGGCTAAGCTGGACGAGCCCCTCTTCTCCCCAACCAATCACAGTACTAGAATTTTTCCCATAGACATTTAATAACTTTTAGGGCGCCCTTTTATCGCGCCCTTCTTTCTCCATTCGAAATAGACGCACTACATATGATTGGTGGATTCATATCTGCCGTCTGGGCTCAACCAATCAGCTCTTTTTTGCCTTTTTTACTGTATTTTGAACTGTCCGCCATTTCATTTGATTGGTCCATACTTCTCCATAGATTATAATGGTTCACTGTTGCTCCTATTCTGATTGGTTGGTTTCTGCCGACCAATGAGAATAGCTTACAGAATTTTAATTACTGTATTTCCCGGCAATTCTCTATATCGCAATTCCTGATGTAGCACCGGTCTCGGCGACAAACGCATTGTTAGGGATTTGATTGTTTTATGTTTATAGAAGGTTTCAGCTCTTTTTCAGATAATATTTTACACCTGATAAAAATGATTTTTTTAATCATACTCCATGCCGCACGGCGCTGAGAGCCGAGATTTCATTGCCCCGATCTGTCCATAGACTTTAATGGGAGAAGTAGCTCGCGCTCTGATTGGCCGAGATAGCCAAGCCCCCGCTCCTTCAACCAATCAGCTCTTTTCTGCATTTTTACTGTATTGAACTGTCCCGCCTTTGATTTTGATTGATCAATAATTCTCCATAGGTTTTAATGGGTCCCTGTTGCTCTTATTCTGATTGGCTGGTTTATGCCGACCAATGAGAAGCGCTTACAGAATTTGAATTACTGTATTTCCCGGCAATTTCCAAGATCCTAATTCCTGACGTACCGCCGTCCTAGATTATTCGAAAGTGATTTTTTATTTTTTTGGAAGGTTTGAGCTCTTTTTCTGAGAATGTTTTACACTTAATAAAGTTTTTTTTTTCTTTTATTCATACTCCATGCCGCACGGAGCTGAGCGCCGAGATTTCTGTTGCGATCTTCTATGTTTCCTCTCATGTTCCGTTCTCGCTTCACTTCGCCTCCGCCGGATAATTTAGACCAGAATCAACTAGGTCTGCCTGTCGGAACTGCCGAGCGCTGCAATGCGCCGCACTTTGCCGACCCGCGATCGTACATGCCTCGAAGTTTTCGAACGCGCCGCGTCCCGCCCCAGAACGTCCACACTGCACCAATTGCACGCCCCTTCATGTGAGCCACAGCCAAAAGTGGCGAATGCTGCGCCTAACATCGCATCCCTGCGTCCTACAGCAGATTCGAGCTGGTGAGGCGCAGAATACGCCATAAAACATGCGTAAATCCCGTTCATACATGTCGCCCTTTATGTGGGTTCCTGGTGGCGGTTCGGGAAATGAGCTGTGTAAGTTGATACAAGGAAAAATTATTGTAATAACGACTAAAGCTGTGTATGTACTCCAACTAGCTTTGAGCAAAGTTGATTTGTCTTGTAATCCAGACTCCTGTCTGTTTATCTGCACTGCACACCAAAGGCACCTCATCCACCATCACGGACAGTTGAACTAAAGACCACCACCATTACAGAGTGACCCGGGTGGGAAAAACCACCTGCCATCCTATGTGTAGACCTCATCTTCACTGATATCAGTGCTAGATGAGCATGAGAGGTGTGGTTGTTAAAGTTTTAGCCATCGTGACCAGAGCAGAAGAAAAAGGGCTAATACTGTTCCCATTCTCTCCTCTGCTCTCTGGCCCAGCTTACTACAGAGAGAGCACAGAGGGAGAAATGTGGTACAGCAAAGAGAAAGACAAAGAAGTATGGATTGTTACACATGTAAAGCCTGGAGAGTAACTGGAAGTTTTGGTAGAGTCACATAACAGAGTTAGGGAATATCCTTCTCCTGGAAGAAGAGAGAGGTGTCACAGTAGCTGTGGCAAGGGAGAGACCAGCTATATGGGAGTTGAACAGAGTTCAAAGGACTGAAGAGTGTAATGTCATACCACAACTTTACATTCTTACTCAATTGAAAACACCAGTCCTTAACAATGGAACTTTTTTCCCAGACCTGAAGGAAAAGCTTAGCCTATACCTTTCCACTGCTAACCTTGAATTCCAGGGTCCTAAAGGAGAGTTCTTACCATTGTATTTCACAAAGGCTGCTTTCCTCAGCCAGCTTCATGCTCACACTTCATGTAGTGCACAAAGGTTACAGAGTGCTAAAGGGTTAAAGTTTTTCGGTAACATAGATAAATAAGGTCCTGTGCTGGAGATGACTCTCAGCAGGGAGTGAGTCACTATGGTCTAACAGGGCAGCTGAAGCAATGAGAGCAGAGATAAATGGTTGTTGACCTAGGGAAGCTTATGTAAACAAGCAGGAGATAAAATCTCCTCTATCTCCTAGACAAAGCAAAATCAGAACTGCAATGTGTTTGGTAATAGTTTTTATTTTTATTTGTCTACATGTTTAACCCCTTAACGACTGCCCACCATCTTTTGACCGCTTGTTGTGCAGGTCATCTCTTCAGACATTGTTGCAGAAAGGGCAGTTTTGTGGCTCCCAGTGCCATAGCTGTGCTAGGAACAGTCTCTGTAAGTGTCGGGAAGTGATGGAAACCTCTAATCCCCATGTATTACATTTTTAAAAAAGTGTTAAATAGTTATCCCTTAATGAGATTAAAAAAAGTTATAAAAAAAACTTTAAAAAGTGTAGAAAAAAATAAAATAAAAATAAATATTTAATAAAAAAGTTATCGTGCATACGTGACACAAAACAAACCCCTACGCATATTAGGTATCTACCAGACCGTAATAAAAAAATGCAGTAATTTATTTGTAAACTTAAACTACGTCCCCCAAAAATACAACTTCTCCCACAAAACAAGTCCTCATAAAACTGCAACACTGTTGTTTCGACTGTTGAAACGCAAGGAGGCAAAAACTACTAAATTTGGCTTGTCATTAAGGCCTTTTCAGCTCTAGGGCTTAAAGGATTAAAGCTAATCATTCTGGTGAGAAAATCCCTGTATGGAAAATCCAGAAGGACAAAACCACATTCAGGGACATAGCTAGAGACTCATGGGCCAGGGTACAAAACTACCGCCAGACACCGTCTGTGGACCAATACTTTTCAACAACAGGTTCCCGACTTGACATGGCAGACTGCTGTGGTGTAGCACACTGCAGAAAATTATTTCTATTACAAGGAATTGTCCAACAGAAGAAAAATTATTTCAAATGGGGTCAAAGGAAAACAAGTTATACAGCCAAAACGTCTGTTCCCTCTTGCCCTCCCCTCACAAAATAAAAAAAAAATGTTGTGGGGTGAACAGGAAAAAAATGCAATAGAGCCTTTTGTTTTATCCCTTTAGTTGTTGTTTAGCAGTTTATTGACTTATCTGTATTGTGTGGGTCAATAGCTATACAAGGGCTACATTATCAGTACTATATAGCGGCTAATATCACCATAATGTTACTGACCAAACCAGTATAGCAATTTCAATAATACCAATAACAACAATATAATATACATGGACCAAAGAATACCCCAAATATAACTACCATATAGTGACTAATACCACTATACTGTTACTGAGCAAATCAATATATCAAGACCAATAATACCAATAACAACAATATACAAGGACCAATCTGGCTCTATTGGTGCCTCCATTGCTTGGCTCAAACTGAGTGCTTGAAGAGAACAGAGTGCTGAGTTAACAAACCGGAGTTAAAAACAGGAGAGAAAAACTGGTAAGTAAACAAACCTCTTTTATTTAATACTTCAATCTCATTAACTTTTTTTTTTTTGTCTTCATTGCTGTTGCACCAGGATAATGGGCACTGATAATGGCAATTTCCAGCAGTGCACAATCTGCCATATGTATGCACTACTGGAGCAAGAGATCTAGGGTGAATACCGCTGTAGCAGATGTGAGCATGTTGCTACTCTGGTAGCCTGCATTTTAGACCTAGAGGAGCAAAATGCGACACTGAGGGCGATTGACAATGAAGAGAGGAGTTTGCTTCTCTTGGAGCAAACAGTTAGTGGGCTAAATGTTGAGGGTGGAGTATTGGATCAGCAGGAGGAGCCGTGTAGCTGGGTTAATGTAGACAGGGGGAGTTCTAGAGGTACCAGAAAAAGGAAGGCCACTTCTCCTCCTGAGATTCCAAGCAAAATTGCCAAGTTGGGTGATAATGCTGGGGAAGTCTCAGAAATGGCAGCCCTAGTGGACATTGCTCTTCCTAGCAGCTGGAAGAGCAACCCAACTAGTAGTAGGGGGGATGGAAATGCAGGTAAGAAAAGACAGTTAGTAGTTGTAGGGGATTCCATAATCAGAAAGACGGATAGAATAATTTGTCGCCAAGACCGCCTCAACCGAAGGGTTTGCTGCCCTCCCTGGTCCCCAGGGTTGGGCATGTGGTGGACCGGGTGGAAAAATTTAACTGGGGGGGGTTTTGCGATGAACCCGCTTTTTGGCCCATTTTTGGAAAACCAAATGAAAAATCCCCGGAAAAGGTTTGGGGCTCCAAAATGAATAATTTTAAAGAAAAAGGCAAAAAGTTTAAAGGGAAAGGGACCCCCCGGGTTTTTTTTTCCAAAATTTTACTGCTGGGGGCCAGGGCGCTACCCCAAAAAAGAACAGCGGGAGCTCAGGGAGTTAAATGCAGGGCGGGAAGTTTGGGTGTAGGAAAAAGGGGGGTTTTTGGGTTTCTTAGAGAAAACTGGGCGTTTTTTTCTTTGGGGGGGTGCAATCTGTTTTTTTAAGGGAAAAAATTTGCCCCTTTAAGGGGAAGGGGAAAGTTGCGTCGGGGAAAAAAAAAGGAATTTAGAAGGGGTGGGGGAAAATTTTTAAAACTAGGGAAGAAGGGAGGAAATATAGAAAATAAAGGGGGGTAAAAAAGGTTAGAGATTTGACCCAACTAATCGGCGGGTGGGGGAAGAGGGAATGGGGAGGTGGAGTAACCAGTCTCTAAGGGAGTTTCCCTTTTTTTTATAAACCACATTGAAAAAAAGGGTTTACCCACAATTTTCTCATGAAAATCTCATGCCACCCTATAACGTGTAATAAAAAAATCACAGCTTTCTAATAAAGGTAAAAAGGTAAAAATCCCGTGCCATCATCTAAAAAAAAAAAAAAAAAAAAAAAAAAAAAAAAAAAAAAAAAAAAAAAAAAAAAAGAAAAAAAAAAAAAAACAAAAAAAAAAAAAAAAAAAAAAAAAAAAAAAAAACAAAAATAAAAAAATAAAAAATCAAAAAAAAAACAAGAAAAAAAAAAAAAAAAAAAAAAAAAAAAAAACAAAAAAAAGGGTGATGATAACCCAATGCCATCTACCAAAGGGGAAAGATGTTTAATCGAACCCCAAACATCTGAACAGGAAAATTTTAAATCCCATGCTGTCTACTGACGGGAAATTTGAAAGGTCCCATCCCCTTAAAATTTGAACATGTTAGATACAACCCAAAAAACCGTTGCGGAAAGGGGTAAAACGGGAAGGGAATTTAAAAATGCCCCTATTCACAGATGTAGTGTAACGGCTGGGGTAGTGGATCCTCTGGACCACCGCAACGATAAATATTTTAACCCACGCCAGGGAGGTGTCAAAGTAGCCCCCCGGTTAAATTAAACCAACCCCGCCGAAAAAGCGGGTTGGACTTGCCCCTGCGGGGGTGAGGCCCCCGGGTCGCTACCCCTAAAGTGACTTGCTTTGAGGGCGGCCCCGAGGGAAAGCGTGGTACAGAATCGCAACCCAAAGAATCTTAGTCGTGGGAAAGGCAGAAAGGTCAGGGCGGTGGCAATGGTTCGTGGTCGGGGGCAGGCAGGAAAGGGGGTTCAGGGCAGGCGGCAGGGGTTTTCGGAGTCGAGAAACGTAGCAAAAAGGTCTGGAAACACGAAAGGCAAAAATACAGTTTTTGGAAGTTTTTTTCAAAGGCACGGGGAAAAAAGAATCCAGAAAGGGAGTCCTGCTGACCCCCCCCCAAAAAACCCCAATTTAAAATGGGGGGCGCGCCGGGCCCAACCCCGGCCGTTTTATCGGAAAACGCTGGCCCAAAAAAATTTTAAAAGGGAACGAGCGCGCGCGCCCCCTAGAGAACGGGCACGCGCCCTGGGCCCGGCAAAAAAAAAAAGGGGCGCGGACAGAGCAGGAACGGGGGTTTGGGTGATTTGGCCAACGGGACTGAGCCCGCGGCCCTTTCCCGGGGCCCCAAAAACGCCCCCCGTCCCGGCCGGGGCCCCCCCGGAGGGGAAGCAGGGGTTCCCCCTGGGGCCCGGGGGCCGGAGCACGGCGCGCTCGTTACGCTAGAAGTCATGAAACCCAAAAAATGGGGAACTGGGGCGCTAGTTGTAGAGGACTGATTGAGGGGGGGTGGGTATTGCTAAAACATGACTGGACCCCCGAAATGATTGGGGGGTAAACCCTTTCCCGGTTTTAATCTTTTTAAAGGAAAGACTGAGCAAAACAGGAGGGGAGGGGGGAGGTGTCTGTATTTTAAGGAGTGTTAGAAGGTAAATTTAAAAGAGGAAATTTACGGGCGGGTAGCAAACATGTGGAAGCATTGGGGTTTGGGAAAAATACAAGGGGGGTTTAAATGCAGAAAATATTATTTTTGGTGTAGTCTAAGACCCCCAAACCCTCATGGGGAAAGATAGAAGAACAATCCCAAAAATTAAAAAGGGTCAGGCAGAACAGGCGGGTACAGTGATAAAAAAGGGGGGGATTAAATTTTCCCGGGCTTGACTGGGGTAAAGGTTCTGAAATCGACTAAAAAGGGGAAGGAATTTCCCTCAATCTTTAGAGGAAAATTTTTATGGGGCATTTTGGGAGGATCCAACTAAAGTGATGCTCTTTTTTTTTTGGAAATTTTGGTAATTTCAAACAAAGCAAAACTTGTCGGGCGGCCCAAGGTTTCTAAAAAATCTAGGAAAACAGTGCCCCCAATATAATTCTTTTTTAAAGCGAAAAACCTGGAAAAAAGAAAAACAGAGGGGGAAAAGGAAAAAAAACTTTTAAATTTTTTAAAATGGCCCAAATTTTTTCCTTATTGGGGGACGAAACAGGCCCTTAGACTGGGAGCGGTTTTTGGGCAAAAGAAATATAGAACCCAAAATGGGGGATTTTTAAAAATTTTCCCTTTGGGGAAAAATTTATTGCAAAATATATTATTTGGGGTTAACAAGTATGGCGCTAAAACTAAAAACAAAGAGGGGTTTCCCTCCCTTTTCTGTTAAGAGGGAAATTTAAACAAAAAAAAAAAGGAAAAAAAAAGGGCTTTTATAAAATTTTAAGTCAGGGGGGTCGGCATCAGCCTTTAAAAAATTACAGACAGCTTAAAAAAATTTCTGTAAAAAAAGGGGATAAAAGCAGCTAAAATTCAAAATGAAAGGAAGGGCCAAGGCCCAACAAGACAACCCCAAAAAATTCTTTAACATAAAAAGCCCAAAAAACCAAAGTCAGAGCAAGTAGGGGCCCTTTAAAAAAACCCGTGATGGGGGGGCTGGTCACTGGTGACCAAGAAAGGCCGAGGGACTAAATGGGTTTTATCTCAAATATATTTCTAATTAAAAGAGATAGTATTTATGGGGGGGGCCAAAGTGCCGGGGGTAAAGGGGGTGCCAAATTTTAAGTTAATACACATTCTATAAATTAATTTGGGTAGTGTAAAAAAGTCAAAGCAAGTTAAAAAAACCCGAATTGAACAAGGGTCCAGGCCCCGATGGAAAAAACCCCCAAAAGTTCTTAAAAAACTCTGCTCGGTTATCGGTGTTTCCCCCCGTACATGATATTTAGAGATCCCTGGTGACTGGTATTTGTACCAGGGGACTGGCGCAAGGCAAATGTGTTTCCCTTTTTCAAAAAAAAGGTTTTAAAAATTCCCAGGGAATTATAGACCCGTAAGTTTAACATCTTTTGTTTGGGAAAAAAATATTTTTAAGGGCTATGGGGGGATATATAACCCGGGTATGTTGACAAACACAATATTATTTTGTTAATTTCCACATTATTTTTCTAAGGAAAAAAGCGGCAGACCAATCCCGATCTGTTTTTTTTTTGAAGAGGGGGAGTAGAAATCTGGATAGCGGGGGAAGTGTGGATATTTTTTTTTTAAATTTTCAAAGGGCGTTTGGAAAACTGTCCCGCTTTAAACTTTGTTAGGTAAAAAAGAATCCATTGGGTTTGAGTAACAGTGGGGTAATTAATTAAAAATTGGGTATCCCGGGTCGTAAAGAGAGTGGGGTAAATGAATCCTAAACCCGAGTGGTCCCCGTTTTTGGGGTGGGGGTGGGCCGTATTGGGTTTCCCTCTTATTTAAAAGTAAATTTTTTAAAAACCCATATAGTGGGAAGGGTTTTAATAGCAAATTTTAGATTTTTGCAGATGCCCCCAAGCTATGGTCAGGATAGGGCAATCCAAAGGGAAAAGCTCATAAATTGCAAGCAGACCTTACACAACTGAGTGCTTGGGGATCCACTTGGAAATGGGGGGCCCAAAGTGGATAAATGTAAGGTTTTTGCATCTGGGTAGAAATAATTGCCCGGGTTTATATATCCCCAGGGGGGAGAAAAAAAATTGGAGAAACCTTGTTGAGAAAGATCTGGGGTTCTTTTGTAATCATAGACTAAGAAAGCTCAATGTCAACAGCGCCTTAGGGGAAGTAAGAAAATTGGCGTGTTTAAAAAGGGCATGGACCGCGGGGCAAGGAAATTTAAATTCCCAAAAGCATAAAAAAGCAGTGGGTTTGACCTTAAATTTTGAATAAACTGTTCAGTATTTGAGCCCCCGTTTATTAAAAAGGGTGTAATGGGGCTAGAGAAGGGACCCAAAATCGGAGCAACCAAAAAATATAAGGGGAAAGGAGCAACTTAGTTTTTTGAGGGGGAAAAATTGGGAGAATTTTAAATTATTTTGTCTTGATAAAAAATGGCCCCGGGGGGGGCATGATTTAAATTTTTATAAATATATAAATGGCCCCACAAAAAGGATGGGGGAAAAAAAAAATTTTCAGTTTAAGCCCTAAAAAAACAAAGGGGGCTTCCCTTCCCACCCAAAAAAAAAGGATTCAAATCCCAGAGGGGAAAGCGTTCTTTTACTTTTAAAAAAACTGTGAAAAACTGTGGAATTTGCCTGCCTGAGGGGTTTGGGCCCCAGCAGGAACGAAAGAGTTTTAAAAGAAAGGGGTTAAATACCTCCTGGAACTAAAAAATATTAATTTCGTAAAGTAGCTATGTAAAAAATTTTGGGAAAACCTGGTGGTTGGGGGCTTTGGGGCAGAATATGGGCTCCACTGGAGCAGATTGGTTCCCTTGGGTTGTTGGGGTTTCCCGGGCATTTTAACCCGTGTTGAGGCTGGGCCCAAAGTCCCTTTTCCCCCTCTCCCCTCACCCACATTTTCCCCACCCTTTGTTTAACTTTATGAAAATGTTTCTTCTTTTAAAAATTTTAAAAACTATGTAAAATATGGAAAATATGTAAAAACCCGCCATACACTGACCAAATATCACCACCACTTAATAAAAAACCCTTGTACGGTTTCGAATTTTTAAAAACCATTACCCCTGAGACCACTATTACCCAAAAAATACATGACCCCCTAGTGGTAGATAGCCTTTTTAACACAAAAGGCTCTGCAGACATATATGCAGACATATATGACAGGGCAGTTACATTTAGTGACTCACAGGTGATGTATTTTCTGAATTTCTCTTTTTTCTTGCTTTATTCGGTCCAGACTCTCAGGATGTTTTCTCCCAGCCACAACTCATCCTGGCAGAATTTACCACACAAACATGTTAGACTCCAAACAGTGAAAGCTCCCCAAATCAACTATAGGGCCCTCATTTGTGCCACCTGTATGTAGGAACACACTCCATATAGTAGACAGCCCCCCAGATTAGATAGGTGGATAGGAAGACGCTTCATTTAGGCAGGTTAGATCTTAAAAATTAGATAATTGACAGACTTTTCCTATTAAGTAGTAAAAGTCCCCCTTTAGTATAGGGCTCCTTCTAGTAGGTAGGTAAGTAGATAGGGCCACTTAGGGAAGACAGATAGGTGGCAGATAGGGGCACTTAGGGCAGGCAGATAGGGCCACTAGATAGGCAGGTAATAGGTTCCCAGTTAATAGAAAGGCAGGTAATTAGGCCCCCAGTATACAGGTAGGCAGGTAATATGGCCCACAGTATAAAGATAGGCAGGTAAGATGGCCACCAGTATATAGCTAGGCAGGTAATATGGCCCCCAGTATATGGCTAGGCAGGTAATATGGCCCCCAGTATACAACTAGGCAGGTATATGGCCCCCAGTATACAGTAGGGAAAAAGTATTTAGTAAGCCACCAATTGTGGAAGTTCTCCCACTTGCAAAGATGAGAGAGGCCTGTAATTGACATCATAGGTAGACCTCAACTAAGAGAGACAAAATGAGAAAACAAATCCCGAAAATCACACTGTCAGATTTAGAAAGAATTTATTTGCAAATTATGGTGGAAAATAAGTATTTGGTCAATAAAAAAAGTTCATCTTGATACTTTAATAAATTCCAGATCTGGCGAAGCCGGTACTGTTTCTTTTTTAGGACTATTAAAAGACCACACCAATCCATATTTAACTCATGCACAAAAAACATGTCCAATCAACTCCTACTTTACACCGACAAGAAAAAGAAAAAAAAAACACAGGAGAGGATGTAGAGCAGGAAAAAGAAAAAAAACAACAGTCACAACACCAAAAGAGGGAGAAATCAGGAATAAAAACAAGCTCTCAAAAAACCTGTATTTTCAACATCTCTAAGGCCATGTTCACACGGCTTATTCCCGACGGATTTGTGAGCCGTATTGAGCTCACAAATCTGTCGTGAATAAGGGGCGGGACGGGGGCGGGGCCGGAGAGCGGCGGGGGCGCCGCTCCCGGCCCCATAGACAATGCATTGTTTACGCCGCGTACGCGCCGTAAATAATGTGCATATCACTTTCGCCCCCCTGCGGCGGATTCGCCGAGCGGGGAGGAGCGACGGAATCCACTGTTCTCTATGAGAGCAGTGGATTACCATAATGACTCCGATGGATTGGCGCCGTACTAAAGCGCAAATCCGGCGTGCAGTACGGCGCCAATCCACGGCAAAATAAGCCGTGTGAACGAGGCCTTAGTGTCAATTAAACCCATTAAAAAATAGTGTTAAATAAAAGCCTTGCCTTCTGTCCCTCCCGGCAAGCTGAATCATTTGAATTATTCCTAGATTTTCACCAATATATTCATAAACTAACATTAAGTTACCATTTCTCCATTAATGTAAAAAATACAACAAACCAAGCCCTTCTGGAAAAAGATGAGAGAGAAGGCAAAAAAGTAGACATTCATAGCAAATCAAATGTCTATCCTGTTAATTCGAAGGGTCACCATTTACAAACCTTTAAAGATTTGGTCATTGAAGAACTCAGAACCTTACCTCGATCTCAGAAACATAATAATACCAACCTAACTGAACGGGAAATGTCAGCCATTAAGTCTCTTCAAACAAATAAATATATTGTCATCAGACCTGCTGACAAAGGGGAAGGAGTTGTTACCATGGACTGGGAATTTTATAGGAAAGAATCCCCAAACATACTGTCAGACATCATGTACTACCAACAGTGTTTTGAGGACACTTTCCTGACTGTACAAAAAAAATCATAACATTAATTAATAAAGCCTTGGAAACAGGAGCCATTACAAAGGAAGAAAATAAATTCATCATAATTCCCATACCAAAACAGCCATTTTTCTATCAGCTTCCAAAAATCCATAAAAACCTCCATACTCCCCCTGGACGTCTTATCATATCTGGGATTGGAAGTGCATCCAGCAATTTGTCCCATTACATAGATTTGTTTCTACAAGAATATGTATTTGCCCTTCCCAGCCACCTCAGAGACTCTGATTCACTCACTGAAATACTATTAAAAACCCGTAGTACACCCCATCACTACAAAGGACCCGGATGATTTTGCTCTTTAAGCCTTTTCCCACATTTAGGTTAACCTTTACATCACACTAAATAAAAAATGATTTTTTACTAAAAACCTCCCCCTGAAAAATTTTTTTAGGGAAAAGGACTACTTTCATTCTAAATAAAAAAATTTCTCACCTACAACAAAACCATCTACAAACAGAAGAAGGGAAAACAGCGATGGGCACAAGGGCTACCCATCTTATTTTTAACCCTTTTTCATGGCCGATTTGAGCAAGAATTACTCCCCAACTCTTTCCCTTCTAAACCCGAAGTTTCCCCTGTTTTCCTGCATTTGCTGAATTTGCTTTGGATCAAAGGGTTAAAAGCAAAATAGCCAAAAATTATTTTTGAGTGTGCGATTGGTCATTTTTTTTGGTAAGTGGGGTCATTTTGCTTAATTTTGGGCCCTTAAATTAATTTGGGGGGGAAATTAGATTTTGGGCTTTTAAAAAGGGCCCAGTTTTAAATACGATTTTTCATTTTTGTTCTTAATTTTTTTTTTGAAACTTCCCCATGATTCCCAAACGTTTGACAATCTGCCCGGGTGCAAAACCCCTGTGCAAAAAACCATCCTTGCCCAAAACATTTCGGGGACCCAAATACTCCCGGGGCGAGTTTGTGGCAAAACTGCAAAATTTAGAAGCCCGTTTCGGGATCAAAAATTAGCAATTTGGCAACACTGAATCCTTTGCCCACTGGACCACCCCGAAAGGTGAGTTTCGGGGGAGGGGGGCAGCTGGGGGTGCGGAACAAGAGGCAGCTAGCTGGGTAAATTAGAAAGGGGGAAAGGGGAAAGGGTGTCAGGGAGGCTAGCTGAACTGGCACCCCCCAAAAAATTTTTCAAAAATTGGGGGATGGGGGGGATGTCAGCTCAAAAACACATTTCTTACAAGACCCCTACCCCGCGCTCCACTAAGATGGGGGAAATGGGATGCAGAGCAGCAAAAGGGGGTTCTAGTATTGGGGACTCCATTATAAAGGGAACAAAACAGGGAAATTTCTCCACAAAGCCCGGGGACCCGTCCCCCAAAGGGTTGTTTACCGGGGGCCCGATTTGACATATCCTTCATGTTTGAAATATTGCTGCGGGGGGCCGGGTGAGAAATCCAGCTTCAGGGCCTTTTTGGGCACCAATGACAAAATAAGGGAGGGGGAAATGCCCTTTAAGAATGTTTTCCAAGACTTGGGCCCAAAAAGCTAAAAGGGAAAGGGCCCTCCCAGGAAAATATTTTTCAGAAAAAATTACCTTTTTCCCCCGGGCCCCCAAAAGAGAAGAAGAAAATTAGAGAGGTGAATAAGTGGCTCATAAATTGGTGTAGGAAAGAGGGATTTAGGTTTTTGGAGAACGGGCTGACTTCTGTCTTGGCTACAGACTCTATGCTAGGGACAGGCTGCACCTAAATGGGTGCAGCTGTATTGGAGGACAAAATGGCTAGGAAGCTGGAGGAATATTTAAACTAGGGATTGGGGGGGAGGATAACTACACATATAGCGTGCAAGATAGTGAAGATAGAGAGCTGGGAATTAGTAGTAAATCAGGGGGTGTGTAAGGGATTGGTGGATTCGCTGGACCACTGCAAGAATGATGATAGTTAAGCACACCAGGGACCCGGAGTCTAAGTACCCCCCGGGTATTCACCAGAGCCCACCGCAAAGCGGGATGGACTTGCTGCGGCGTGAGGCTACCAGGTCGCTACCCCTGAGTGACTTGCTTGTGATGGCGGCGGGGTAATTTGCGTGGTACAGAATCGTAATCCGGAGACGTAGTCGTGGGACAGGCAGGAGGTCAGGACAGGTGGCGAGGTTAGGTAGGGTCAAAGACAGGCAGACGGACAGGGCAGGCGGCAAACAGGCAAGGCCCCAGGAAACGTAGCGGAATGGACTGGAAACACGGGTGATCAAAAACGGAACTACAAACACTCTAAAGACACTGAACCCACACCAACAATCTGGCAGAGAGTGCAGAGGGCGTGTACCATATATAGGACCAGCAGCCGGCAATTGACAAATTACTGGCGGGCTGGCCCTTTAAATCCAGACTAGCCATCACGCGCGCGCCCTAAGCAGCGGGTACGCGCGCGGCGGCTGGAACAGGCAGGAGCAGGGAGCACAGGAGCATGGACGGGTAAGTAAACTGGCGCCGGAGCCCGGGCAGCAGGGGGATGGTCGCGGGCAGCCGCGGAACCCGCGCCGGACCCCCTGCGGGCAGTGGGGCGACAGCGGGGGCGGCGGCACCCACGCCGGACCCCGTGTGGGCAGGGGGGCGGCCGCGGGGGCGGTAGCACCCGTGCCGGACCCCGTGTGGGCAGGGGGGCGGCCACGGGGGGGCGATGGCACCCATGCCAGCCCCCATGACAGGGTGGAGTGGAGGGAGGGGGTGTAGCAATAGTAAAAAAGAATATGGAGAAAGGAATAAAAACTGAAAAATCTCTAAATTGAATCCTGACAAAAGCCAAAGGAGTCTGACCAACAAAATAAATGAACTAGAATTTATTAATTGCAGAAGAAAAAATATGACATAGTGGGATTACTGAAAATGCTTGATGAAGCTAAGACTGGGCGGCTTTAACTTACAGGGTTACAGTTTTATTTAGAAGTGACCATAAACACCGAAGGAGGGGAGGTGTCTGTCTCTATGCAAAATCCTGCTGAAGCCAACACTGCGGAAGATATAGGTACAGGTAATGAACAGGGGGAATCATTAGGGTAAAATATACATGGGGGGGAGTAAAAGTAATATAATTCTAATATGAGTCTGCTATAGGCCCCCAAATATAACAAAAGCCCATGGAAAGTAAATACTCGTCAGGCTTAAAAGATGAAGCAACTAATTCAGAATGAGGTTGTCATTATGGGCGACTTTAACTACCCAGACATCAATTGGAATCTGAAACCTGTATCTCACAAAGGAAACATGTTTTTTTCTATAAAATAAAAAT
>JAODAL010070781.1:0-15787 GCA_025379985.1 Phyllomedusa bahiana | reverse complement strand
AGATATGTGTTTTTTCATTTTCGCATACGCTTTGTTCATTGGGGAAACCCTTGATTTTAAATGTAAAATACAGCAATTTTGTGGGTCCCCCAAAGGGGTGAATTAAAAGGGGCCCCAAATTTTTCCTTTTTATTTTTCCGAATACTTTCCTTTAAATTTTTGTTTTTTTTTTCATTTGGCCCCATACGCTTTGTTCATTGGGCCCTTTTGAAATTTTTAAAGTGAAACGAAAATTTTTTGTAGCCCACCACGGGGTAAATTTGGGAAGGTGCCAAAAAATCCCTTTTTTATTATCCAAATAAAATTAAAATTGGTTTTTTTTTGCACTTTTCCCAGTCCAGATTTGTTGATAGATCCAACTTGCAGTTAAATTTAAAACCCAAGAAAAATTGTGAAAGTTCCCAAAGGTGAATTGATGGGTGCCAAAAAATACCTTTTATTATCCGAATCATTTACAGAGGGCGTGTTTTTTCACTTTTGGGCGGGCCAGCTTTGTTGATAGACCCTACTTTGCAGAAAAATTTTGGGAATACAGCAATTTTTTTGTCACCCAGGGGAATTAAAAAGGTTTCCCAAAAAAATACATTTTAATACCCCGGTTGTTTACATTTCAGAAGGTTTTTTTTTTCCCTTTTGGGTTTCAGTGAAGCTTTTTTGGGAATAGTTTATCCCTTTGCTTTTAAATTTTGAACCCAGAATTTTGTTTTGTTTTAAAGGGGGATTTAAAGAGAAAGCTGTGTTTTGCCTTTCCTTTTAATAAGGGGACTTTCCAAAACTTTCCTACCTTTCTCAAATTTTTTATATTTCTGAACATGGAGCAAAAATTCAAGGGGGAAAAGGGGGAGCAAAGGGGGGGGTTGGAATGGGGGTTTAGAGGTACGAGGAGGAAGGTGCTCCTTCCAGTGCTGGGTAAAAACACGCATGCCAGGGAAATTGTCATTTGCGGGGGCCCGTGGGCCCCTGCATCGCTGGGTCGGGGGCCCTGGAATCTCAGAAAAGGGAAAACAGCGTCCCCCTCTGCCCTTCAGGGGTTAATGAAAACCTGCACCCCAGCAGTCTTACCTCTCTTTCCCTCCCATTTCACGGCCACAAATGTCGTCATCAGCCCCACCAGCACCGGGTTCCCAAATGAAGCAGCCCAAATTTCAACTCGTGTACCCACCACTGTGGATAATCCTTTTTTCCTAAAGGGACCTCTTTGATGACAAAATCCCGGTTGGGGACAAAAGGCATTTTAAAAGATCAAGGGCCAAAGGGAGGGATTTTCTCTGCTCTGCCCCCAGTTACTGTTTCCCATCAGGGGGAGGGGGGAAGGGGAAAAGGCCGGCCCAATCGGAAAAAAACCCGGGGGCCGGTCGGCAAGGGCCTTCCCCCGGGCAGCTCCTGGTTGAAAAAATGTAAGGCCCGACAAAGGGTCCCCTGTGTTGATGATGATGATGACAAACTTTTGCGGACCCAAAACGTGGGTCTTTTCAGCAAAATCTTGCTTGCGAGCCTTCATCACTGGCCAAAGGAGGAAGACGATGGGGAAAAGTGTCAGTACGGGTTTCCCGGGCCTAAAAAAAGGGAGTGGGCGGTCGCAGAAGCCCCGTTTTTATGATTTCCGCCACCCAGGGTTCAGGGAAACCCCGTCCTCGCTTTCCCCGTCAAAAAGGCCCCCAGGACCTCTAACCCCTGGGCCTTCTTTGAGAAAGCCTCTGATTCCCCCCAAAACCAAATTTTCATATGCCGCCTTTGCCGAAAAATTCGCAAAGTAAAAGGGTGGAACCCTTGGGTTGGTTGGAACCCCCAAAAAAACATTTTCTAGTCACATGCGGGCGAATGCATGATTTGAAAGGGGAATCGGCAACACTTGGCCAAAAAAGGCCAGCCCGACGCCAGGCCCCCAACCCACTGTCCCACCCTCTTTTCTGCCTCCCCCATCCGCCCCACCAAAGTTTTTCCTCAGGGGCCCATGTCTTCAGATTATGTTCAGGGTCAGCCTTGCTTCACCCTTTAAACCACCGCCGGTACCCTCCAGCACCACCAGGGGCCCAAACCCCCTCCCCCTTCTCCTCCCGCCATTTTGATGACCTCCACCCCGGGCCCCCCAGGTTGGCCCCAGTCTGGGCAGCCAGCCTTCTGTTTTTCCCGGGGTTTGGGAAAGCAGAAAAACACTTTAAACCCAAAACCACCCCAAAAACCCAAAAAACCCTGAATGTGGGGCTTTTGCCAGGCTTATCCCTTTTGGAATTTTTTCCTTTGGGTCTGGGGGAAACACAGAGGGGTTTCCCGCCAGTCAGGGGCCCTTGCCTCCCCCAATCCCAGATCCCGGGGCCGGGCCCATTTCTTTGCCAAAAACCCCTTTCCCTTTGCCCGGGCCACCACATGTAAACCTAAAATTTAAAGGGCGCTTTGGGTCTGCTTCTGGGGGCCCCGGAAAAGCCCTTTCTGACCCCCAAACACATGGACTATTTGGGCAGGGCCCCAAGGGCCCAATATATTTTCTGGGGGCAGTCACGGGGTGGCGGGTGGTTTGTCTCGGGCGGGGTTTGACGGTTGGCTCTCGGCTCGGCGCCCCGCTCTTCAAAACCCCCCCGGGATGGTGCAGGGTTCTTTCCCCAAAGGTCCTCTGGGGGCCCAATCCGTTCCCCAGGGGAAAACCAGGGTTTTTTTAAAAATTAAAAATCGTCTTGGGGGGGCCCGTCCACACACAGGCCCAGGGCTGGGAGGCCTCTCCGAAACGAAAACCCGAGCGTTTGGCTGGGTCCAAGAACTTTTTTCCCAGGCAAGGGGGTGTGCGATAACGGGCAAAATTTTCTGCTGGCCCCCCTTAAGACCCGGTAGGCTGGGAAGCCCATCCCTTGCCTGGAAAACCAATGTTATAAAAACCTTGTCGTCCAGAAATTTCTAAAGAGCTCCCCGGGGTTGGACTCCCTGCTGGGGGGAAGGGTAAAAATTTAAAAAGTTCGCCCCTTCCCCTTTTCTCCCTGTTTCCCATCCCCCCTGGCGCGTTGCAGCGCAGCTCCCCTCCCCTTTAAACCCGGGTCTACTGTTGACTTTGGCAACAGGCGGGAAAAATTCCCCCCTCCACATGTCCAGCGATTGTGGCACCCAGCGCAATTGCCATTACCCGTACGAAGTGGAACAGGGCCCGGGAAAGCAGGGTGCGGTTTTCCCCGGGGGTGTTTGAGCCCCCGGAAGATTTGGGGAGGCAGGTAAAAGAGCTCTGAAACCATCCTTGCCATTTTTAAAGAAGCCCCCCCAAAATGGTCATTTCCCGGGACAATCCCCCTTGCCCGCATGAGCTTGTGGTGTTTCTTATTTCTGGAACGATCGTTGGAAAATTTTGAAAAAAACAGGTTTCCCCCCCAGCGACGGAGAAGGGGGAGGGACAAGTTTGCGGTCTTGGGCTTTCTCTCCATAAAATTCCAAAAAGGCCGACATTTTCCCACAATTTTCATCGGCCCTTTAATTCCCAGTGGTTTCCCGGGGTCCGGGTAGGGGGCAAGGTGGGCATCAGCTACTCAGGGTGAAATCATCTCGGGCCCAAGTCAGGGCTGGGGTTGAACTGTCCCGGGAGGTACGGAGGAGGAAGAGGAGGGGGGCGCTTTTCCCTAGACCCCGACGTTTAGGGCCGTCCCCCGGGCCTTGGAAAGGGGTTGGCGGAATTTGAGGGGAGGAGGAAAAAAAAAGGGGAAGATCATTTGGGCTAGTGCCCTCGGCCCCAGGGGGTTTGGGGGGAAATCAAGGCTCCATCTCTCCATGAGTGCTTGGATGCCCCATTTCCTCCACATGATCCGCATTAAGGACCTTTAAAAATTGAACAACAGTTCCCTTGGTGGCACCCTCCTGGAATCCCCCGGCCCAAAAAAAATACCCCCTTTCCTTCCACCCACCCAAATAAAAGGTAAAATGCAGGAAATGGGGGCCCCCTTGCTGATTGATCAACTGGAGACATCTGTTGCGTCTGCTTCCGTTTCCCAAATGTCAGGGGGTTGGAAACAAAATCAGGGACGTAAACAGCGAAAGAGTGAAAAGTACCCGCGGGCAGCCAGAAAGGCGGTCGGCGAAGCCAAAATGGGTGCCCTTTCTGGAAATTTCTTTATTTACCACCTCACCAACAAAGCAATCCCGGGGCCCAAACCCCAAACCCCACCAGAAAACCGCTTAAGATCATGGTCCCAGGGATATCTGGGGTCTCAAACCCGATGTTTTTGTATGTTTTCCCGGGACCCAATAGTCTTTGGGGACCCCAAAAGGGGACGAAGGGCCCCAGAGCTCCCTCGCCACGCCATAGAGGTGTTGCCCTCCCCAGCAGCCAGCGTCAATTTGACGGCCCCTTAAAGGCAAGGGGGAGGAGCCCATTACAGAAAAAACGCTTTGGGGCTTTTAAAAGAAAATTTGGGGGTGGGTTTGATTTTTCATCAAGAGAACGGGCAGGGGACCCTTTTGATGTTGTTTTTTTGGGCCCCCAATTCCCCGAGGCCCACCGTTTTGTTCCCAGGGTCCCCTTCCCAAAATTCCTCTTCAAACAGAAATGGTCCCCCTTGAAAACTTTTTTTTTTTAAAATGATCTTTTTTTCATGCAATTTTTATTTCTTTTTGCTGGTTTTGCGGGTGAGGGGGAGGAAAAAGAAAAGAAAGGTTTAAAATAAAAAACACCGTTTTCCCCATTTACTCACTTTATTTTTTTAGAAGTTTTGCATTGTCAAGGGTTTTTTGGGGGGTTTTGTTCCCTTTTTTGAATTACAGCTATAATTATGGCCTTGGGAACAGAAATGTGGTTTTTAAAGGGTTGGCATTTCCCCCTCAAAATTTTTTTAATAGGGGCTGAGAAGTCTTTTTATAATTTTTTGGGGTTTTGTTGCTGGGGAAAATACAGAAAAAATAAATCATGGTCCTTTGGAAAAAAAAAAAGGGTTTTTTTAATTTGGCATTTCTCCCCTCACAATTTTTAATATTTTTTTTTTTTTGGTGAGAAAGTCATTTTTAAAAATTTTTTGGGGTAATTTTGCTGTGAGATACAGCAATTTATATGGCCCCTTTGGAACAAAAAATGTGGATTCTAAGTGGCATTTCCCCCTCACAATTTTTAACATTTGGCTAAAGAAGTCATTTTTATAATTTTTTTGGGTCAGGGCTGTTTTGAAATGCAGCAATATTAAAGGTCCTATTAAAAAAAAAAGTTGTTTTAACAGACTTTTTTTCTTCACAATTTTTCCAAAGGGCCCCAAGGGTCATGCTTTTGAATTTTTGGGGCATTTTGCGGGGTGACATCCCGCTTTTAACGGTCCCCCTTTTTAAAAAAAAATGTTGTTTCTAACAAAAATTTTTTGTTCTTCCCCAATTGCCAAAGTGGTCAAGGGTTTTGTTTTTAAATTTTTGGGGGCTTTTTTGCTGTGACATCCGTATATGCATTTCTTTAAATAAAAAAAGGGACTTTGTTTTTTGCAAGATTTTTAAATTAGCTATCAACCCCTGTATTGAGACAACCCATTTTTACAATTAAAAAAAAAAAAAAACCAAAAAACCATTGGGGATTCACCCTTTTTTAAAAAATTTAAAACCCTACTAAAAAAATTGGGGGGTCCCAAAATAGGGGGAAAAAAAAAATTTTCCTCTGAATTGTAAAAGGGGAAAGGGTACGGGAAAAATTGACCAGTTGTAGGTTATTCAGAGGACAGGGATTTATGGAGCACGGACAGGAAAAAAGTACAGAGACAATTTTCCCCAGTAGGGTTTGGAAAAAATGAGGAAAAAAGAATCCCAAGAAAAAGGGGGCACCTGGGGGGGGAACGGGGGCTTTAAACCCACCAGTTTTTTTCCAAAAGTAAAGGGCTCAATTGGTCCACTCATACGGAGGGGCAAGCCCCTACCCAGGAAAATGGACGGTATATTCCAGTGAAACAAAAAAGGGTTTGGTTAAAAGGGAACCCCTTTTTCCCCGGAAATTTTTTAATTTCCCGGGGGTTCATTCCCGGGTTTTGGGGGGCTCATGCTGTGGCCCGGGCAGGGTTTGGGTCTAGGGTTTCCAGTGAAACTAAAAGGGGGGGTTTGAAAGACTCCTTTTTCCGGCACTTTTTAATCTGGGGGTCATACAGGTTTGGGGCTCATGCTGTGGCCCAGGACAGGTATAGTCAATGTCCAGTGAAACTAAAATGGTGGTTGAAAGACTCCTTTTTCCGGCACTTTTTAATCTGGGGTCATGCAGGTTTGGGGCTCATGCTGTGGCCCAGGACAGGGATAGTCTATGTCCAGTGAAACTAAAATGGTGGTTGAAAGACTCCTTTTTCCGGCACTTTTTAAATCTGGGGGTCATGCAGGTTTGGGGCTCATGCTGCGTTCCAGGACAGGGATATTCAATGTCCAGTTCAAGTAAAATGATGGTTCAAATCATACTGCCTTCTGGCATTTTTTAATTTGTGGGTCATGCAGGTTTAAGGGTCATGCTGTGGTGCAAGACAGGGATAGTGAATGGTCTGTGATTTTTTTTCTGTGGCTTTTATAACCTAAGTGTGTTGCCTAAGATGTAGCACGTATCCATTTGACTGTTGTGGATGTTAATTCCAGCTTCTCCAGCCCTGTTTGGGTGTAAGAATGAAGGTGTTGTTGCTCTCCCATAGACTTTAATGGTCATCGATCATAATCTACCATTGACCATCGAATATCTTGTCGATGATGGTCGGCTATCGACCATCGACCGATGTCGATGGCCAACGTAATCACTCAACACTACTTATGAACTACTGCTTCGTTCATTTTGGTGGCCTAATTTTAAGAATAATGTTAAAAAGTATGTCTCCTCTTGATTAACATGTGCACGAAACAAGGTACCACGATCCTCTCCTCTAGGTTTTATTCAACCGCTTCCAGTTCCATCCAGACCCTGGGGATCAATTTCTATGGATTTCATTGTGGATCTGCCCCCATCTAAGGAAATGACTACCATCCTTGTTGTTGTGGACCGTCTTACTAAAATGGCCCATTTCATACCTACTAGAGGAATCCCTACTGCTGAAAAAACTGCAGAATTGATGGTCAAGGAAATATTTAGGCTGCATGGAATTCCTGACAATGTAGTTTCAGATAGAGGTGTACAATTCACATCACGATTTTGGAAAAACTTCTGTACAGCCTTAGGAGTCACTGTAAATCTCTCTACTGCTTTTCATCCCCAATCCAATGGCCAGACTGAAAGGACTAATCAAACTCTGGAACAATACCTGCGTTGTTTTATTTCCTACCTCCAGGATGACTGGGTGGACTATTTACCAACTGCAGAGTTTGCCTACAACAACTCCAAACATAACTCTACATCACAAAGCCCGTTTTATGCTAACTTTGGGTTACATCCAGTCTTTATTCCTAATCTACCAATAAGTACGCCTATTCCTGCTGTTACCCACAGATTAACTAAATTGAAAGAAACTCAGGAAAAACTAAAAGAGATCCTACAGGAAGCTCAAGAAGAATATAAAAAATCAGCAGATAAACATCGCAAAGCTTCCCCCAACTTTAAAGTTGGTGATAAGGTTTGGCTTTCTACTAAAAATCTAAAAACTCATGTTCCATCTCCAAAATTGGGTCAGAAATTCATAGGACCTTTCCAGATTTTGGCACAAATTAACCAAGTGGCTTTCCGCCTAAAACTTCCTAACAAACTGAAAATCCATCCAGTGTTCCATGTCATTGCTCAAGCCATTCAACGAAAATCCTTTTCCAGGAAGAAATCAGCCACCTCCTGCACCAGTTAAAATCCAAGGGCAGGAAGAATACATGGTTGAAAAAATTTTGGACTCTAGAATTTTCAGAGGACAATTGCAATATCTTGTGCAATGGAAGGGCTATGGACCAGAAGAAAATTCATGGGAACCGGAAAATAACGTTCATGCCCCTAGGCTTACAAGTGCCTTTCATCGGAAACATCCAGAAAAGCCATCCTCTGAGATGTCCAGAGGCCATCCTGAAAGGAGGGGACTAATGTCAGGATTCGATCTCCTGGACCCTTGCATCCCAGACCGTAGCCTTGCTCACTGAGCTATCTGGTCCTTTGGACAGCTCCAGTGCTGAAACATGTTAGGTCCTTGTTTTCCCAGCCTTGCCCTGTGACATCATGTTGCTCCACCCCTGGACTTCCTATTTAAGCCCAGCCTTGAACTTCTTCCATGTGAGGTTATTGTGCTCTGCTATAATCTTGCTCCTGTCCAGTTTTCTGTCTACAGTTTATGCTATTGTGCTTCGACCTTTGCTTTCCTTACCGACTACGATTCCTGCCCGCACGTTACCGACCTCTGGCTTGTCGACTGAGCTTCCTTCAGGTGGGTGCCTATTAGTTACAACCTAAGACTCTAACCAGCTCCTGATCGTGACAAGAGGTTCAAAGGGTGGAGGCGTCATTCTGTCAGTGCTTAGACCATATACTGCACACTGCACCAAAATAGTCTGCATGGCTGTCATCCCAGAAGGAAGTCTCTTCTTAAAACGAGGAACAAGAATGTCAGCAAACAGTTGCTGAAGACAAGAAGACTAAGGATAGGGATTACTGGAACCATGTTCTGTGGCCTGATGAGACCAAGATAAACTTATTTGGTACAGATGGTGTCAAGTGTGTGTGGTGGCAACCAGGTGAGGATTACAAAGACAAGTGTATCTTGCCTCCAGTCAAGCATGGTGATAGGGGTATCATGGTTTAGGAACGCATGAGTGCTTCCGGCTTTGGGGAGTTAAAGTTCATTGAGGGAACAATGAATGCCAACATGGTCTGTGACATAGTGAAGCAGAGCATGAGCCCTCCATTCTGGGCTGCAGGGTAGTATTCCAACATGATAACAACCCCAAACACAACTCCAAAACAACCACTGCCTTGCTAGAGAAAATGAGGGTAAATGTGCTGGACTGGCCAAGCATATCTCCAGACCTAAACCTTATTGAGCATCTGTGGGGCATCCTCAAATGGAAGGTGGAGGAGCGCAAGATCTCTAACATCCACCAGATCTGTGATGACATCATGGAGGTGTTAAAGAGGATTCCAGCGGCTACAACCTGTGAACCTGTATTGAACTCCACGACCAAGAAAGTTAAGGTGGTGCTGGAAAATAATGGTGGCCACACAAACTCTTGACACTTTGGGCACAATCTGTCGGTTTTCAATTAGGCTTGTACTCACTTTTCTTGTCAGCGGTTTAGACATTGATGGCTGTGTGTTGAGTTATTTTGAGGGCAAACCAAGTTTACATTGTTATACAAGCTGTACATTGACTATTTTACATTGTATCAAAGTGTCATATCTTCAGTTTTTTCCCATAAAAAGATATAATACAATGTTCACAAAAATGTAAGGGGTGTACTTAGTTTTGTGAGATACTGCATGTGATATGCTGCCTATTAATGGGGATGGTTAAGCATTGTAATAATTCAGACATACCTTACTAACATTAGTAATATTCTTGCAAAACTAACAGCGTAATGTCCACATTAAAGGGGACATGTCTGAAAACCGTCTCGGTCTAAGACTTTTCTTGTTGCCCATAGCAACCCCTTTCATTTTTTCAGAGCTCTATATGAAATGAAAGGGGAACGCTGATTGGTTGCTATGGGCAACAAGAGAAGTCTTAGACCAAAACAGTTTTCAGACATGTCCCTCTAGGTGTCTAAATCCATTTACATTATTTCAAGAAAAGAGAATTTGAGTCATGTGTAGCCTCACAGAAACCATTAACCGTATAAGACCCAGATGCTGAAGACAATGTGGTAACTTCTAAAATGGTCCCTTTGATTGTGCTTTGTCAACACTCAAGAACTTGATTTTCAGATCTTACATCTGACATTGTAAGACTTAAACATGTAAACTTACAAGCCTTACAAGTATGCTGAAAGCACGTTAAGCAAGATTCTTCTCCACACAGGCTAACCTAGCAATTATTTCCTGATCACTATTCCAAACCAATAAATGTAAATAATGCTACCCTGAGTGTCCTCCAGTTTTGTGGTTTGCCCCATGAACTCCCTACCTACTACACTTGCTTTATTGCAAGCGGTGTCTGTTAGTTGCTGGAACTTGACGGGCTGGCAAGGCTGCTTAATGTTACCAGTCAGTTGCCAGTAAGGCAGAATAGTGTATTTTTCATACCTACTACTTGTCCAAACCCTGCATATCAAAAAACAGTCCTACTTTTTGTAAAATAGGACTAAATTTCTCTTCTCATCTACTCCTTTATAATGCAGCACTTCATCTCTCCAATTGTTAACATAAAGAATAGCTATTTTATGTGAAAAATGTGCAAACAGCTCTAAGACACATCTTTCAGAAGGCTGCCAAATTATACCTTACAAAGCAGAGCCTACAGCTGCCAAACTCACCTAATATTGTGGTTTGCCAGCCCCCTTTCTCAATAGTGCGCCTGTCCTCTCCAATACCAGAAAAACTCCCAAAGGAAAACGTACTGCGGGTTGGGGATACATCCAAGTGGTCCTCGTGCAGAAGAAAAGGCATGCCTATCCTACGTTGCCGCTTCTTCCCTTGGTGGTGATATGGTATTGATCCCTTACGCTCTCTATCATCTCTTCTGGTCCTCAGCTGCAACAGCACAAATCACAGATAATTTTAACACAATGCTTTTGAAATTAAAGGTTTTGCCAAAGCTTTTTTGGTTTTAAATTGTGAGCTAAAAGAATATTATGTACATATGTACAGGGTCTGTCAAAAGTCCATTTATTTTGGAAAATGACATATCCCAGCAAATAAAGGGTGAGGAGGCCTACCTCTTAGGCTATCTGGAACATGGCTGCCATCCTGAAAGCCACTTTACTGGATCTAGGGCAAGTTGTTTCACTAGGATGGTAGTCATGTAGCATATCAAAGAAGACCAGAATTGTCTCAGAAATTGCTTGCTACAATGAGATATCTCTTGTGGTTCAAAAGTTTACAAACAAAACATACTTGAGGCATATCTTTCAATGTGCAATGTATCTCTTTACTTGTACATATAAATATATGCTGTATACCATCTAGAACATACAGTCCCGATACAGTCTATAATCGTGAATAGAATCAAACAGATGGGCAATACTTAGCTGCATTCAGCTTAAAATTAGATCATAGCAGATCCAGCAAGGAGCTGACAGGTGCGCATCCACACTCCACGCTACCAAGCGAGCGACGTTTCGGAACACACAGTTTCCTTCATCAGGCATGCGCATGCCTGATGAAGGAAACTGTGTGTTCCGAAACATTGCTCGCTTGGTAGCGTGGAGTGTGGATGCGCACCTGTCAGCTCCTTGCTGGATCTGCTATGATCTAATTTTAAGCTGAATGCAGCTAAGTATTTTCCATCTGTTTGATTCTATTCACGATTATAGATTGTATCGGGACTGTATGTTCTAGATGGTATACAGCATACGTTTATATGTACAAGTACAGAGATACATTGAAAGATATGCCTCAAGTATGTTTTGTTTGTGAGCTGAAGGGGAAGACAAGGAGGTTCCTTGATTGAGGCTACTCCTGGGCATTACTGAAAAATTCATTGCAAGTTCACTGTGGCACACTACTGTGAGTTCAAAAGTTTTCAACATAGTTGAAACAGCAACAGCAACAACAGCTGTTTGACATGTTCAATGTGCTGTCCTTGGTGCGAAACACAAAGTTGCTGGATCCAATCGTTATGAACCTGCATGAGAAATGTGTTGATAATTCTTAACCATAAGAGATATTTCAATTCTGATTGTGGTAATTCATTTCTGATAAATTTTTGGTCTTCTGTGTTTTGCTATATGACCACCTTTAAATTGGAAAATCTTGCCCTTGATCCAAAATAGCGGCTTTCAAGATGGCGGCCATGTTCCAGACATAGCCTAAAAGATAGACCCCTCACCAATTATTTGCTGTGGTATTCAGACATTTAACTTTATGCTTAAATACTAAGAGAAGATCTTACCCTCTTGAAAATATTGATTCCAATATCTGAGGAGAGATCTGGTATTGCAGATCTGCGCAGATTGGTCAGTGATACTTTGGCATATGGCTCTGAGCCCAATGTCCTGTCCTCTTCATTACATTTGGTCATATCCTTTAAAAGAAAAACGTTATTATTCACTAGTCTTTTTAACAACCTTAATGTAAACCTTATCTAAATCAACATAGTTATTTCTGAATGGACCACTATGCAATCTAGTTTTTCATTAAATAATTTTTTTATTGATTTTTTGCAGAATTCTCCAAAGAAAAAAAAACATAATACAAACACCAACCACTCCCCCCTTCTTATATATAGCACAATCAAAATGTACCATTTGTAGACCTGAGGGCAACGGAACATAATGCTTTCTTATAAGGTGCAACTACTCTTGGTTTATCAAGACAACATACATTAATATCATGATTTACAGAACAGCATAAAACCCATCTTAATCACCTCTGCCAATGCCAGGGACATCCCTTTTTGTAACTTTTAGCTCAATCACGAAGAAGTCTATCTCTAGTAAGATGTGCAGGGGCTAAACCAGATATGTCTAGCTATTTAGACCACATTTTTCATGTTTAGAAACGGAATACTTTTTACGATAAATTCCCTTTTCTAAGGAGATTAACCAGTTGGCCTTTTGTATAAATTCAGCAACCATAAGGCGGATCCATGTCAAGCCATCTCTGAACAATCAACTTCCTTGCCACAAAGCACTTGAGCCACTGCTCCCTTTTCATTAGGCTCTAACATCAGGTCTTCTACATCGGGGTCCTCCAACGCGGTGCGGGACGGCACCGGGCCTTAGGCATGCCTCGGCCGGTCCGCGGGCGCGGCCTACACCTGATGCCGGCCTGCGTTGTCTTTGTTCGGGCGGGCCGGCTATCTTCTGGTGCTCAGCCGCTGTATTCGCCGCGCAAGGATACGCAGCTGCGCTCAGCGTCGGCTGCATTGCAAAGAAAGCAGGAGTGGTTGCATTACCGCCCTGCTTTCCCTATCGATGTAGATGCGGCGCTGCAGAGGAGAGCGGCGCAGGGAGTGTGATGCACAGTGTCGTTCACAACCCCCGCACCGTCGTGCTGTCGGCTGACGGGGAGGAGGAGCTCGGACCGAGGGATGGGAAAGGTGGTGACTTCTTGATTACTTTTTTTTTTTTTTTTTTTATTTGCCTGGATGCCTATTGGGGGGACGGTTTGGTAGCTAGTATCACTTACTATCTGGGGGGGGGAAGCTATCATCACTACTACTGGAGGGGCAGTATCATCATATACCTGGGGGGGCAGCTATCATCACTGCTACGGGGCGGGGCAGCTATCATCATGTACTGGGGGGGGCAGTATCATCACTGTACTGGGGGGGCAGCTAGCTTATCATCACTGCTACTGGAGGTGAGGCAGTTCATCCATTACTACTGGGGGGCAGATATTATCACTACTGGTGGGCAGCTATCACTACTACTGGGTGCGGCACGCTATCACACTAATGGGGGGGGCAGCTATCACTACTACTACGGGGGGGGCAGCTAACATCACTGCTACTGGGGGGGGGGGCAGCTATCATCACTGCTACTGGGGGGCAGCTATCATCACTACTACTGGTGGGGCGCTATCACTACTACTGGGGGGGCTGCTATCTCACTAATACTGGGGGGGCCAAGCTATAATCACTAATATGGGGGCAGCCTATCATCATGCTACTGGAAGTTGGGGCAGCTATCATCACTACTACTGGGGTGGGGCAGCTAGCATCATAATATGGGGGGGCAGCTATCTCTCCTATATGGGGGGGGCAGCTATCATACTACTATGGGGGGCAGCTATCATACATACTATGGGGGGGGGGCAGCTATCTATCACTACTGCGTGGGGCAGTATCTATCATTACTGGGGGGGCAGCTATCATCCTGTACTGGGGGGGCTGCTATCATCACTGCTACTGGGGGGGCAGCTATCATCACTACTTCTGGGGGGGGCAGCTATCTCCATACTATAGGGGGGCAGTATTATCAATACTACTGGGGGCAGCTTCTCTACTATCTAATGGGGGGGAAGCTATAATCATTACTGGGGGGGCAGCTATATCACTACTACTGGGGGGCAGCTATATACTATCACTACTGGAGGGGGCAGCTATCATCACTGCTACTGGGGGGGGCAGCTAATCAATTCACTACGGGGGAGTTTCATCACTACTACTGGGGGGGCAGCTTTCATCACTATCTGGGGGGGGCAGCTCATCACTATACTGGAGGGGGCAGTATCATCACTACTACTTGGGGGGGGCAGCTATCATCACTAATATTGGGGGCAGCTATCATCACTGTATGGGTGGGGCAGTATCATAACTTCTACTGGGGGGCTGCTATCATCACTACTACTGGGGTGGGCAGCTATCTCACTACTACTGGGTGGATGGCTTTGTGGGCAAGCTATCATCACTACTATGGGGGGCCGTATCTTCACTACTACTGGGGTGGGCCAGCTATCGTATCCACTACTACTGGGGGGGCAGGCTATCTATCTCTACTGGGGGGGCCAGCTATCAATCATGTACTGGGAGGGGCAGCTATCATCATCTCTACTGGGGGGCAGCTATCATCACTGCGATGGGGGGCGCAGCTATCTTCATACTACTGCGGGGGGCAGCTATCTATCACTACTACTGGGGGGCGAGTATCTATCAATATATGGGGGGGCAGCTATCTACTACTACTGGGGGGGCAGCTATCAATACTAGGGGGGGGCAGCTATATACTATACTGGGGGGGCAGCTGATCAATCACTACTTCTGGGGGGCAGTATCATATACTACTGGGGGGGGAGCTATCATCCTACTACTGGGGGGGCCGCTATCATAACATATACAGGGGGGGGCAGTATCAATCATAATATGGTGGGGCAGTATTCCACTAATATGGGGGGGAGCTTCATCACTGCTACTGGGGGGCGCAGCTATCAATCATCTATACTGGGGGGCAGCGATATCATACTACTGGTCGGGGGCAGCTATCTATCACTAACTATGGGGGGGCAGCTATTCATACTTACTGGGGGGGCAGGTATCATCACTATATGGGGGGGCAGTATCATCATATATGGGGGGCAGTAATCACTTTACTATGGGGGCAGTCTATCTCTCATATTACTGGGGGGGAGCTATCAATCACTACTGGGGGGGCAGTCTACATCACTACTACTGGGGGGGGCTGCTATCATCACTACTCTGGGGAGGGGGCGTATCATCCCTTACTACTGGGGGTGGCAGTATCATCATATACTGGCCGGGTGGCACGCTTTCATCACTGCTATGGGGCGGGCAGACTATTCATCAATGCTTACTGGGGGGGGTGCAGCTATCATCATGCTATGGTGGGGGGACAGCTATAATCATATACTGGGGGGGCAGTATCTATCCTATATGGGGGGGAGTATCTCCTATACGGGGGGGGCAGCTATCAATCTTACTGGGGGGAGCTATCTTCATAGGGGGGGCAGCACAATTTACTGGGGGGAGTATCACTCTCTGGGGGGGAGCTATCAATACTACTGGGGGGGAGTAATTCACAAACGGGGGGGGAGCTTCATCATATATGGGGGGGGCAGTATTCACTACTAGGGGGGGGAGTATCATCATATATGGGGGGCAGCATCATCACTTATGGGGGCGCTATCACCTTTTACGGGGGGGGCGCTTCATCATCTACGGGGGGAGCTATACTATCGGGGGGGGGCAGTATCTCATTTGGGGGGGAGCTATCATCAAAATATGGGGGGCAGCTATCATCATAACTGGGGGGCAGTATATCACTACTAGGGGGGGGCAGCTTCTTTTACTACTGGGGGGGC
>JAODAL010070780.1:0-15787 GCA_025379985.1 Phyllomedusa bahiana | reverse complement strand
AACCCCTGCCTGCATACCTAATACTGCCCCATACTACCCTGATTGGTATATACTCCCCTGCATCCCTATATACTCCCCCTGCATACCTATATATCCCCCTACTACCTGCATACCTTTTATACTGCCCCAAACTCCCCTGCCTGGCTATATACTGCGCGATACTGCCCTGCATACCTATATACTGCCCCATATTACCCTGCCTGGCTATATATTGCCCCATACTGCCCTTCATACCTATATACTGCACCATACTGCCTGATACCTATTAACTGCCCCATACTACCCTGCCTGGCTATATTCTGCCCCATACTGCCCTGCATACCTATATACTGCACCATACTGCCCTGCATACCTATAAACTGCCCCATACTGCCCTGCCTGGCTATAAAATGCCCTGCTGGCTAATATACTGCCCATACTACCCTGCCTGGCTATCTACTGCCTGCATACCTATAACTGCCCATATTTGCCCTGCATACCTATATACTGCTCCATACTGCCCTGCATACCTATATACTGCCCCATACTACCCTGCATACCTATATACTGCCCCATACTGCCCTGCATACCTATATACTGCCCTACATACCTATATACTGCCCTGCATACCTATATACTGCCCCATACTACCCTGCCTGGCTATATACTGCCCCATACTGCCCTGCATACCTATATACTGCCCCATACTGCCCTGCATACCTATATACTGCCCCATACTGCCCTGCATACCTATATACTGCCCCATACTGCCCTGCATACCTATATACTGCCCTGCATACCTATATACTGCCCCATACTACCCTGCCTGGCTATATACTGCCCTGCATACCTATATACTGCCCCATACTGCCCTGCATACCTATATACTGCCCCATACTACCCTGCCTGGCTATTTACTGCCCCATACTGCCCTGCATACCTATATACTGCCCCATACTGCCCTGCATACCTATATACTGCCCCATATTGCCCTGCATACCTATATACTGCCCCATATTGCCCTGCCGGATAATGCCGATGGGGCGGGTTTTTGCCGGCATTTGGCGAGGGCAGTTGCAGGCGTCTGAGCACCACATCATTTTGTGCGGTTAAACAGTGAGCTCAGGGATGACTTGATGGTTTGGAATTAATTTTTGAGTCAGTACAATGGACGTTCCATTATCCTGGGTGAAACGGTTTCTAATGTTGAGATGAATGTTTTTACGGACGTGGACGGCGGTTTGGGTTTTGGGGCCTATTGGGGGGGTCAGTGGTGCACAAGGGCATGGCTGGAGCCTTGGTTTGGATCTGGTTTGGTGAAGAATCTAGCTTTGCTAGAGTTGTCCCTTATTGTGCTGGCAGTGGAACTTTGGGGAGATTGTTTCCGTGATAAAAGAGTTCGCTTTCATTGCAATAACCTTGGGGTGGTACAGATCATCAACAGCTTGACAGCGTCTTCGCCAACGGTGATCCGATTGCTTCGGCATTTTGTTTTACGGTGCTTATTGTTGAATGCGTGGGTGGTGGTGGAACATGTGCCGGGCATTCATAATTCCATTGCTGATTTCTCTGATTCTCAGAGGAAGCGAGCAAGGGCGAAGAGTTCTCCTGTCAGCTTTGGAACATGGTCTGCGTGATGCCTGACACTTGATTCGTGGGTCATTTGCTGATAGTACGCGGTCAGCTTATGATTCAGCTTGGTGAACTTCGGTGAATGCCTGACGCTACCAGTGATTTTGTAGTGGGGTGTGCGTTATGGGGGTTTAGAGTAGGAAGGAGCAGTGGGGACGGGCGCCACCCCGTTGTCTTTCAGTTGTTGAAGCGCCTGATGGGTGTGTTGGGTTATGTTTGTCATTGTCGGTTTGAGGTCACTTTGTTCCATTTGGCATTTTCGTTAGCGTTCTTTGGTGCCTTGCATATTGGGGAATTGGTTTCCCCTAGTTGGAAGACGGGGGGCGGCTTGTTGGCAAAAGATGTTTTGGCTTTAAGTGATAGATTGGAGTTGGTGGTTCGGCGGTCCAAGACAGATCAGTTTGGGAGAGGTCGGAGGGTTGTTTTGGGTAGGGTATTGGGGGCACTTCCGTGTCCGGTGAAGTGTTTTGGGGAATTTTTGGAGCTTAGGAGAGGTAGTTCTGCTCCCCTTCTTTGTCACGAGGATGGATCGTTTCTGTCCAGATATCAGTTCTCTGCAGTTTTTCGGCGCTGCGTATCAGTGTTAGGGTTAGATCTCTGCAGTTTTGCACCGCATTCTTTTAGAAATGGGACTGTGACGGAGGTGGCTAGTTTGGGATTGCGGCTGGAGATGGTGCATAAGATTGGTAGGTGGGAGTCGGACAGGTTCCATTTGTACGTGCGCCCCCATTTAGTTTGACTGTGAGTTATGTTATCACATACTTGTTCCTGTCCGTTGCTATTGTTTTTCCTATTTTAGCTCCTGGCTCCTGTCTGGTTTGGATTCTTGAACATTCATTTGTCCATTGGGGAGCTGAGCGAGCGGATGTGAGGCCGAATGGAGGACAGCTTGGTTTTTCGCGCAAAGTGGGGGTGGTGCGCTAGATTGGAAGGAGAGGGATGTTGTGGTCCAGTGCAATTCCAAAGATCCTATGCTTTGCAGCCCTTGTTACACCCCTGCAAATTTTGGTTTTGCATGTAGGTGGCAACGACTTGGGCGTTTGGAATGGCCGGGAGTTGCTGCGGGACATCAAGTCAGATATGTTGAAGTTAAGGGTCTTATTTCCAGGTATCGTGGTGGTTTGGTCAGATATGGTATATCGGCATTGCTGGAGGGGTGCTAGGTTAGTGGATAGGTTGAACAGGGCCCAAGTGAAGGTGAATAGGGCAGTTGCAGGTTTTTTGGCAAGGAATGGGGGGTGTTTGTGCATCATTTGGAGTTAGAATTGAGCGAGGGTAATTTTTGGTTGACTGACGAGGTGCATTTGAAAGCGGTTGGTCTGGACATGTGGGCGTTGGGCCTTCAGGAAGGAATAGAATGAGCGTCTTTGGAGTTGGTGGAACAAATTGGAGTGAGGAAGTCAGAAGGAGGCTGATTCCCTCGGTTGATGGTGGATTCAGTTTGGTCTGGCGAAGGTGGGGCTCCTGCAGGGTAAAAGTCCCTAGAAGTCGGTAATCAATTTAGCCATTAATATGGCTTCAGTGCCCTTGAGCCAGTGGGTGCAGCTGGGGATAATGGTTGAAACATAACTTTTGGGTTGCCAGATCGCTTAGCTCCAAGGACCCCTGCCCATTTGGTGAAGTGGTTTTAGTGGAACCATTTGGAGTTGGGAGGGTCTTGGTTGATGGTTGGTGTTAAGTACTTTGCTACTAGTTTTTGACTAGTTGGGGGACTATAGTATATTCTGTAATGTTTACAGAGAAGTTATATATTTTAATGATGTGTTATGCACAAAATTTGTGCTATGGTTCATATGTTTTTTGTATTTTGTTAATAAAATGGCTGCTGTGGCCAATTTAATCCAACCTGCTTTCCTGTCTTTTGTCCAGGCAGGATGGGAAAGATGGGTGTGGTAGCATGGCCTGGTAATGGTGGGGTGGGCCAAACAGTAGCTTCTAGGTGGGGTTTAATTAAAGGGTTGGGGCAGCGGATCACAGACTCTGCGGTGCCCAAGGGTCACGGTATTTAATAAAATATAGTGATTTTAGGACACCTCTTTTTTCTTACAATATACAAGTCAGGGAGTCTCAGTATAATGTGGCATTACTGTAGACTTACTTTGATACAGTCTATAAAGCTAATTCTAGAAGTTTTTATTCTTAGGCAGGACAACATACGGTAGTACAATATTATTAGGGCATCAGGAGTGGAATGGACAGACAGTGAGTTCCTCATAATAACATAAATGCACAATACTATACTATTAATAAAGCATAAGTAGTATGGTCATTTTGGACCACAGGAGATCAGTTTTTTTTCATTTTAGGGAGGTCTACAAACCTATAGGGAAAGGCGAATTTGCTTATGGTGATAAGTAGTGATGAGCGATCAGTAAAAAAATCTAGATCGAGTCGATTGCCGATTTTAAAGAAAATCATGTCGATTTCGATCTTGATTAATTTCCGATTCCCATTAAAGTCAATGGCAGAAGATTATCAGGTTCATTTTTATACCGAAACAGGTGAGGAGAAGCTGGAATTACCATCCAGAACAGTAAACTCGATACGTGGTACATCTTAATGAAGACAATTTGGCTCTAATAGTCACAGACAAAAATTCACTGGCAAAGATCATTCATTTCTTTCAATGGCTAACTGAAAAGATGAGGACAGCTTGCAAGCAGGGGCATAGCTATAGTAGGTGCAATGGTAGTAGCTGCTACATGGTCCATTTCACATGTAAGAAGACACCGGTATTGGAAATGGCACATGGTAACTGGCAGGAGACCCCTATCACTTTTTGCACCAGGGCCCAAGAACATGTCATATATGTGGTGGCAGCAAGAACATCGGGGAACACGGAGGTTCAGCTGGCAGGGCTGTCGTTATAGGGGGTGCTGTGGTAGCCAGGGCCACCATCAGTCATCTATTAACTGTTTCAGGGTCCCATGCAGCTAAATCAAATGGGGCCCCCATCCATTACTAGTTCCTATTTTTCAACATACCACTATCACTAGGCTCCTTTTTGATTAGGGCCCCTAACAGGAGTACTGCCCTATTGGCACACCTGGCACCCCTTTTATAGTATCCTGGCCCCAAAAATCAGCAAAAATGACCTTTTGAACACTTAAAATAAAATTTGCACAAAGAAATGAATATTTGGAATAAGATTTTTTTCAATAGGACCTTTACTATTGGTATCTTTTTCAGTGGTCTGACCCCAAAACCAGCAAAAATGATCTTTTGGACACTCAGAATAAAATTTGCAAGAAGAAATGAGTATTTGAAATAAGATTTTTTTCAATACGATCTTTACTATTGGTGTCTTTTACATTGGCCAAACCCCAAAACCAGCAAAAATGACCTTTTGGATACTCAGAATAAAATTTGCATGAAGAAATGCAGATGGTTGACAGGGAGGCCCAGATGATGCTGCAAAGCTGACAGTCGGGCCGAAGCAGGGTGCAAACGGCAGAAGTGTGAGCTAAGACCTCAAGCCTTACTCAGGAGGCAGTCACGACCCGGGTAGTGCTTGAGAAATTTCTGCCTATACGAGAGCGCTTGCCCCTCCATATAAAATTCTAAAAAGCCTTACGTAGCACCATCACATTCTTATGCTTAAGCAACAAGGATATTGTCACATTATGCCATAAACTCGTCCGGAATGGGCTCAAGGAGCTCAGGTACCTTTATGTGAGTGTAGATGATGTGAGCTTCTCTTGGAAATGCTGGCTGACGCGTCAGTTCCACCCAGGTGCCCTTCTCCTTGGCTTTCTTTTTCTTCTTATTGTTCTTGACGTGCTGGAGGAAACTATCTCTTCTCTTGCAGTGGCAAATGTGCTCCACATGGACGTTGATTCTTTTGGCAAGGATTTTACCATTGATCTGCTTGTTCACAATTATACCCACAGCATGCTGTGTAATATTGTAGATCCTGCCATGACAGCATTTATGTGGCATGCCTTTTTATATGGTGCCCATACCCTTAATTTACACAATGTCGCCCTTCTTGTAGATGTGCATGTATGTTGACAAAGGCAGAACTCCATGTTTACGGAAGAGTCTGGAGAACATATACCAGGTTCCACGCCTTTTGCCTCTTGTGTTTGTCATTTTCGCACCTTAAAGATGGCGAGGGCCAGTGAAAGAGAGGGACAGCTTCCCTTTTCCTCCCCTGAGGGCATCGCATTGGGCTCCAGCAGACAAATATCCTCTTGATCTTTTAAAAAGCCTTTGTAAACCCCAACCGTTGTGTTTTCAAAAAAACCCTTTCAGACTATGGATTATTGGTGCGTCGTTTATTGGGTGACATGTGGCCCGTGTTTGCCTCACTCTGGACTGATGATGATGATGCTGACATTTCTGGCCGTGACTGAGCGAAAGAAGAGTTAATACTGCTCAATGCAGGTTGTGTTAACCATGAAGAACGATGGCGATGCTTTCAGTACTTAAAAAAGGGAAAGACCAAGGATGAAGGTCGATGGTCGCAATACGATGTGCTGCTTGTGGTTTTCCGGAGCATGGAAAGGTCTTTTCTTTTGGGACCTCTAGCCCCGTCCCAGCCCCTCCTTGCTCGCTTACCCCCCTTGTTCGCTCCCTGTTCAAAAAATAATATTAAAAAGGGCAAGATTTTTCACAGTCTTTATTGAAGAAAATCTCCAAAAACCCTAAATCCAATTGTTCTTAAATCCCTATAATTTTTCCCAAATGGCAAATAGGGGTTAGAAAAAGTAATTTTTCTTGGAATATCTATGAAATGTGGTCTTTTGGAAGAACCCTGACACCGAATAAAAAAGTGTCCTTGCTCCCCATACGTTGCAATGGCAAACTAGTTAGAAACAAATTTTTTTTTAAAGGAATATCTATGAAATGTCGTCTTATGGAAGAACCCTGACACCAAATCAACAGTGTTCTTGACTCCCTATACGTTGCAACTGGAAACTAGGATTAGAAACATAATTTTTTCTATGGAATATCTATGAAATGTGGTCTTATGGAAGAACTCTGACACCAAATCAACAGTGTTCTTGAATCCTTATACTTTGCAACTGGCAACTGGGATTAGAAACAGATTTTTTTCTATGAAATATCTGTAAAATGGGGTCTTATAGAATAACCCAGACAGCAAGAAAGCATATCAAAAGTGTTCTTGAATCCTTATACTTTGCAACTGGCAAGTAGGAGTAGAAACAGATTTTTTTCTATGGAATATTTGTGAAATGGGGTCTCATGGAAAACAGTGTTTTGTACACCGACTGTCCCCCCAAAACTGCAACAAGGAAATTTGGGCACGGACTGAAATTTTCTGCAAGAAACTAGTATATCACAGTGATTTCTTTTGAAAGATTTCCTAACAGTGTCTTGTGCACAAGCTGTCCCCCAAAACTGCAGCAAGGAACTTTTGGGCAATCAAAATAAAGATGGTAAAGATGGAGTCAGCAGCAATATCAAAATCACTAACTACTGTCTAGGATTCCCTAATCTTGCTGTGCCCCAACCCTAACTAATCTAGCTAGCAGCTTTTCCTTTGTGAAATCACTTGGAAATGGTGTGTCTGCCTGCTCTGAACATGCACAGCAGAGAGAGCAGTGTGTTCAGTTCACAGTCTCTAATCGTAATGGCATTCACCAGGAAATACAGTGACATACATAACACATGGTCATGTGATTTTAGCAGCCAATGAGATCCCTACACCCTCACTGGTTACATTTAGAGATGGGCGAATTGATTCTAGCGAAGTGGAATTCGTTTAGAATTTCAGGAAAACTTCGGATCTGAACGAAGTCGAAGTTTGGGGAACTTCTCGTGAACGAAGTGTGCTTCTGATTGATAAAATGGCTGTGAGCACATGGAGTTAAATTGGGCAAAGAACTCTGGGAGGAAGAAGTGCATAGCCTACATGACCTAGGGAGAGATGAAGCCACTCAGAGACCGGCGGGATTCTGTGACGTCACCACACTATATAAGTCCGGGCGCGACGCTGGGAGCTCATACCGCTCTCACTGTACTGAGTAGGGAAGGTGCTGCCACGGCTGCTAATGATATCTCTTACTAAAGAACTGATTTTTATACAGCGATTTTGGGGGGTGTCACAGCTTGTCTCAGAGACTGCTTTTTCTTTTCGTTCTAATTCTGATTTTGTGGGGTATTGGGACTGAAGTCCAGTGTGCGCCCAGTGCAGCTGCATATACATTTTAATGCTATCTGCTCACAACACATTGAATATCCAAGGGTGATCTAAGCCTGTTCCTGTTGTATTCATTTAAAGGAACAGCATTTTTACAATCCAAATACCACTTCATTTTTGGGTTGCTCACTTCTTTTGCGCAATTTAATCCAGGGATAATTAAGCGTTGTTCTGCTGTTGTGGTCACTAAAAGAAACGTTCTTTTTCACCGCCAAAAAAGACATTTTACCTATAGCATAATTCAAAACCAAAGGGTTTAATTTAATTAAAAGTTTTTCTGTTGTTGTGTATCGTAAAATACACGCCATTTTAAACACCTACAAAGCTGGTAATTTTTGGGCACACATTCTTTTGCGCAATTTACATCCAAGTGTTAACTAAGTATTTTTCTGCAGTTGTACTTAGTAAAAGAAACGTTCTTTTTCACCGCCAAAGAAGAATAATTGTAGCTTAATTCATATCCGAAGGTTAATTAAGCCTGTTTGGTGCTTTTATTCAGTAAAATACACAGTGTTTTTAAACGGCACATACAAGTAAATTTTTCCTGGCCATTTGTGGAGCCAATTTATAAACCTAGGTTACCAAGCTTTTTTCAGATTAATTTGGAGTCAAATACAGGGTGTGTATTTATCATATACAGATATCTTCATCAAACAGTGTCTGTACATATTAGAACAAAGAGTATGTTCAGGCAGAGAGGTGACAGAGCATCTTCACCTGCGAGGCAGTGGCACAAACATTGCCTGGAGCAGGCCCAGGTCACAGCACAGCAAGGGGACGTCGCAGCAAGGGTCACTCGTGAGGGCCCCAACTGCCGCTGTCATCAAGCGGCAGTGTGTTTGTTACAGCAACACCAATGGTTTCTTTGATTGGTTGACTAAGTCATCACTTCCTCCCAGATGACATCTGACAACCCCAGCCAAGAGTTGGGTGGAACGTCAGACACAACCCTTAGTTGGCAATGGCCCAGAGTGGTCAGCGGCCCTCCACCTGTCATCAACCCCCTCTGACCCATCCGGTTCCCCCCCAGAGATCTACTATGTGGTCTGTGCTCAGCGCCACTATATAGCGATGATACAATTGAGGAAGGCAGTCAGCAGCTACTGGCAGCGAAGAAAAATGGGGCCAAAATCCCTTTCTTCTTGCAGTAGGCGGCAAAGTATAGATGTGGAGATTGGCATGGGGAGGATATGTGTGAGGGTCACCTCTGCATACCAAAACCGTGATGAAGGACAGCAGTGAAAACCGAATTTGGAAACCACAAATGATAATGATTGTAGCCGACCGCACATGGGAGCCGTGTGAAGCAAGGGCAATCATCATCAAAAAACCCCCCAAGGAGAAGAGTGCGTCAGCTTGTGCGTCCAGGCAGCGTGCGCAGCCCAGCAAGTGGTTGTATGGCCATTAGTCAGTCAGGGTAGGCGGGAGTGTTGAGGTCAGGAGCCAACGGCCACGGGTAGAAAACCCGCTTCGCATGACCAAAGTAGCGGCACAGGGCTCATTGAGCAAGCTAGCGGTGGCAGTAGTCACTCAGTCGGCAGCGTTGGCGGTAAAAGTCCTATACCGACGAGGTGGACAGTTTTTGCTAAGACACCGAGGAGCCGAATATGGGTATATGTAGAATCTGGTGCAGAAATTGAGCGTGCCCAGGGAGCTAAAACGTTGGCAGCCCCCGCCCAGACGGCCACTGTAACACATGGCAGCGTCACTATCCGTTGGCCTGGGATAAACGTGGCTCAGATGTGGTGTCCATCCTGCCACCGCAGCACCACATCACGCCCAGGTGGCAACGCTTGCTTTTTCAGCCAGTCAAGGCTCCACCACCTCTTTAGAAAGGAAGCTGTTCTCTTTTGCCATCATCTCCCGGTCCGAGATGCTCCTGCTCCTCGCTACTCATGGGACGCCTAGTAGTCCGGCGTGTCAGAGAGCGATGCAAAGAGACAACAGTATGCGTCCAACCATCCTAAGGTGCAGAAGCTGAACCGTGCTCCTGTCCAAGTTGTTGGTCACTCATCATGTACCCGTCCCTTTCAAAATGTGGACTTGCACCGTTCACAAGAACTAATGGCTTGTGCCGAGCCGAGAAGGAGAGTACCAAGAGTAATTTATTTTCTAAAAAGGCAGGCCGCACTTCATAAGTAAGTAGAACAGAAGGGGGCCAGTCCTTGAGCTTATCCGTTTTTCCAAGGTGCACGGCAGCGCTGATGTCTGGAGCTGTAAACTACGGTCCAGGGCCAGTAATAGTGTTCCCTTTAACGCCCACTGGGTGAATGTGTTCTGCCCCAGGCAACACCTACAACTTGGACAGTAGACGCGCTTGTCCTCCTCCACGTTGTCATACTGCGCTTCGCTACGCCAATGTTCCGCCTCCTCCTCCTCCACACCACCACCAGTCTCAGCCTCTACAATACTGCTCCATCATACCCCATGTGTAGGCACAGCGGTGATCACGCATGTTCTACACCAGGCTTGCCTCGGGCGAACGAAGTACACACAGGGAGGAACTGCATCCGCGTCATGCAGCAAGAAATTCGATGTGTGGCATTACCTCCGCCCAAACTGGCAAATCAGAACCCATGTGATGGACAAATGGGAGTAACATGGTGTCCGTGCTGCACCGAGGAGGGATGGTCCATCGCCATGGTGCAAGTTCAATCTGGTTGTGAAAAGGTTCCTGAACTCCTTCCAACCGAGATCTTATCAAAGATTCTGAAAATCGCTAGAAACTGTCATGCACTTTATCCATGTCGTACAAGCCAGTAACACCCTCCTCGATTGCAGCTGCAGAACGGCCTCCCCCAACACACTCTGATTGCGATGTTTCCCACCCGTTGGAATTCCAGCCTGCACATGTTGGACTGACTGTATGAACAGAGAAAGCCATTAACGTATTTTTTAAGAGATCCAGGCGACAGTGAGTATTCCCCTGTGTAACTTTTGATGTCCATCCATTGGCAGCTCATGCGTGACACCTTCCGTTTGCTGAGGCCATGTCGAGGAAGTTGACGTTATTTGGTCATCTCCAGGACATCGGATGAATAACGTCATTCCACTACTTCAATGTCCCTGGAACAGATGCTGAAGAAATCCTCGTCTGGGCAGGGGGACGGAGACGTGGCGACTGACATCCGCGGCCGACATGAGTCCGGCTGGGGACTGAACAGTGGAGGAGGAGGGAGGAGGAGGACATTGGAGCAGAAGCATTTGTCCTGGTTGAAATGCGTGGATTTTCTACCCAGGTGACAAAAGGAGTAGAGCAAGATGCAGCTGGAGGTGAAGGTAGATGGAGATGAGGAAGACAAGGCATATGACTCGCAAGCACCGTGCAATAACAGTGGAGAAGTGGAGGCAGGGAGCCCCACGATACACTATTGCAGCTTCCTGGCTATTGACAGCCGAATAGTCCACCAGTCCGGCAGAGGGATGACTTCTGCTCCTCCTCCACACTATTTGACCCTCGCTACCAGTCCGAAAATGGTGAGCCTTTTTCTCCCCAGCTATAGAGAGGGAGGACAAACTCAAATACTTAATAGGGAAATCTCCGTAGACAGTTGTGCGTGGCTGCCTATGTGCGGCATCGTCCCCCCCTCTGACAGGTCCTGAGACCGGGGGGTTCTTCAGCACTCATGTACTACTGCCGTGGGCTGCTGCGGAATGGGGTGGGGGTAAGGAGCAGTACCTCAGCTCATCGCACAACCTAAAGTCCTGGGAGTCACTAATGATCAGCTCTCCTTCACGCCGCCTAGGTGAGGATGCAGGTCCGCCAGCAGCAGACCTAGAGCAGAACCCTGAACAACAGTGGAGGCCTACTTGTACAGCACTCTGCCACACCAGTTAGAAAGATCCGCTGGATTAGTACAGGGCAAAAAAGCCAACACTGGATTGTGTTACCACAACTTGACGAGTTTGCAGTTGGAGAAGCATGTGTCCTGCCCCGCCACAGTGTGGCATCAAGCGGTTGTTTCATTGTGGCGGGGCCATCAAAAAACCTCAAGGGAAGAACCCGCTTGTCCCACGGAAAAATGTGGGAACGACTGACCTTTTGTCAAGATTAATCAGGCGTGGATACGCCAGATTTCCACACACCAATGGGCCGTTAGGCGTCAAAGACAACATCCGCCATGACGCCTCACCTCAAACTTAGAGAAATAGTCTGGGTATCAAACTACCTGCCTCAGCCACTAATGCCTGATACCGCCACCCCCTGGATTCCCCACATCTGCTGACAGTTTTTCTCCATCTGCTGCCTACCACCATCTTTACCAGGACTGGTATTTGAGGCCACCCACCACCACACTCTGTCATTGTGCCACTTTCTGAACTCATGCTGCTGCTGTCTGTTGCTGGCAGGCCGTGACCTCCACAACTGTGTCATTGTGCTACTCTCTGACCGCCATGACTGCTGCTGCTGTAGTTTGCTGCTGCGGTCCCCACCTCCACACCCTGTCATTGAGCCACTCCCTCTGACATCATGCCCTGCTGATGATGCTGCGCTGTGACCTCCACACTCTTGGCATTGTGCCCACACACAGACCTCATGCTGGCTGCTGTGGCTGCTGCTGTGAACCACAAACTCTGACATTGTGCCACTGTCTGACCTCATGCTGGCTGCTGTAGCTGCTGCCGAGACCTACACACTGTGGTCATTGTGCCACTGTCTCGACCTGCATGCTGCTGCTGTGGCGCTGCTGCGTTACCTATATTCACCAATATCACAATGCCGCCATAATTGTCCAAAGTTTCAGTGAATATTTTATATAATATCCTTCTTTAATGAGGAACACGTAAAAAAACGATCAAGTACAATTTTGTCCATATACTATCATAAGTTTAGAAAGAAAGAACCTGTAATCCAGTCCTTAATAGTCTCGCATGCTCCCGGCATAGACGCCAACTTCACGTGCACAAAGCATTCGTGTGGGCTGGGGTTCAGTTGCTGTGCTGCAAACACATGCTGCCCGTGACCTACACACTGAGCATAGTGCCACTCTGTGGCCTACTCCTGTTTTTTTTGCACCTCTCAGAATGTCATTGTGCCACTTTCTTGACCTCAAGCTGCTGCTGTGGCTGGCTGCCGTGACCTACACACTCTGTCATTGTGCCACTGTCTGACCTTCATGCTGCTGCTGGTGTGTGCTGCCGTGATCTCCACACTGTGTCCATTGTGCCACAACATTGTATGAAATCAAACCCCAAGCTCCTCTGCATATTTAAGCATGCACAACATTCTTCAGCACCCTACAGGCTCTGTGCAGCCTGGAAATAGAGATTTTTAACGCGATTCGTCCCAAGTAATTTCGGGGACCGAAGCAAATTTTGTCGGAAAAATCGGCAAGTCCACCGAATCGAATTGTTTTGAGAAATTTCCCATCTGTACTCCAGTGTTGTCTGTATAACAAGCCTGCAGGCCGGGCACACATGTGCTGCCCTAACTGCTGCCTGTGTCATTCTGACACAGATTGTAATGTGTGAGCATATATAATATGGCTAATACATTACTAAGTAACAAAATGTTACATAGAATCATGCAAAAAATGGACCGCGGCGCACATTATGTAAATAAAAAACCAGTGCCAAAGTAGGAAATTATTAATAATAATTTAAAAATTTTATTAAAAACAAAATAGTTGCAAGGCCTACGCGTTTCGCGTGTCACACCCATGTCTTCAACAGAGGTATAACATGTGTATGGTAAAGGACAGATTAAAATAGAACACATCAAAATCCTGAAATGGCAACTCACACCAACAGAGAAAAATCAGAAGTATTACAAGGAGGGAAAACACAGTTGCTATAGTAACATTGAATGTGGATGGACAGGATACCTGTCAATCAATTAATGTGTCCATGCTGCGGAGTAAAGACACTCCACTCAAATGGACGATATATCTGTCAAACAGCTTAGTCGAGTATCCTGCAATTACAGTTCACAACTAGTACGTTAGAGACAAATGGTGTAACAAAAAGAGAATAATACATTTACAAAGTAACATTAAACTAAATAACTGTCGACTAGTTATTGATCCTGCTGACAAGAACGTTGCACAATGTAGGTAAACAAGATGTCCGTAAGTAGACAGTGTGTTAAACTGCCGAACTAAAAGCAGCCGGAGACATGAGGTGCACACATCTCACAGGTGTTATCTCGGTCTGTCAATCAATAGTATATTGTGTCAGTGAACGAGAGACTATCCTAAATGTACGAAGTATATGGTGGTAAATAAAACCATCTCGAGAATAAGCTACAACGGTGATTATGTAGGAATTACTCTAATCTGATATGGTTAAATTATAAAAAAAGGCAAAAATAAACCGTTGAAGTTACATCCTTATATATGAGATACAGATCAAAACCTGAATTACCTTTATGGATCAAATCCTTCATAAATCTAAATAGATATCAAAGCAAGCAATTATCATGTAAGTCTATTTTCTAATGTATGGAGAAACTCCAATCGTATCCTAAGTAGAACTATGGCGATAACAGTAGGAACAACTGGCCCTTTGACTGTTGGTGAAAGGGTCCCGGCTCAATGGTACAAAGCAAAAAAAAAGAAAAAAAAAAGAAACAACAGGTAGTCCTACAGCACAAAGCAATGATACTGGTAAGGCGTTACCAAGGAGGGTATGACTACTGAATACAGAGGAACGATGATACAGCGCGCTCTCAAGTTATGAGATAAAACTCATATGCTAACAATGAACCGTAGAACTGTAATTATAGTAATATCTATAACTCGTAAATATGCATGAAAGGTAATTATAACTATGAGGACATTTAAATGGATACAGCTAATCCTGCTTGGTGATGTTGTCAACATATTAGATGGACAATAATGCAACCGAGATTAGTTATGTGGCGATGACTTGGTCAAAGCAAATATCATTCCATCAAAGTCCGATGATATGATAATGATAACTAGAATCCGGTTAGGCACGGTGGTAATAACACACATATGTGTCTATACTAAACAAAGTTTGTTCTTCTGAGATCTTAAACTGAATGGAAAATGTTACATAGGTACACTTCAACTGTTAGAGACAGAATCTAAAAAAAATCCAGAAAATCACATTGTATGATTTTTAAATAATTAATTTGCATTTTATTGCATAAAATAAATATCTGATTCAATAGAAAAACATAGCTTAATATTGGTACATAAACCTTTGTTTGCAATTACGGAGGTCAGAGTTTCCTGTAGTTCTTGATCAAGTTAGCACACACTGCAGCAAGGATCTTGGTCCGCTCCTCCATACAGACCCTCTCCAGATTTTCAGGTTTCGGGACTGTTGCTGGGCTACATTGAGTTTCAGCTCCCTCCAAAGATTTTCAATTGGATTCAGGTCTGGAGACTGGCTAGGACACTCCAGGATCTTGAAATGCTTCTTATGGAGCCATTCCTTAGTTGCCCTTGCTTTGTGTTTTGGGTCATTGTCATGCTCAAAGACCCTGCCACGACCCATCCTCAATGCTCTTACTGAGGAGAGGAGGTTGTTGGCCAAACTTTCACGATACCTGGCAGCATCCATTCTCATTTCAATATGGTGCAGTCCTAATGTCCCCTTTGCAGAAAAACACCCCTAAAGTATAATGTTTCCACACCCATGCTTCACGGTTGGAACAGTGTTCTTGAAAATGTACTCATCCTTCTTCTTCATCCAAACATGGCGAGTGGAGTTGATACCAAAAAGTTTTATTTTTGTCTCATCTGAACATAGTACCTTCTCCAATGCCTCCTCTGGATCATCCAGATGGTCACTTGTGAACTTCAAATGGATCTGGACATGTGTTGGCGGAAGCAGGGAGACCTTGCGTGCCCTGCAGGATTTTTATCCATAACTGTGTGTATGTTACTAATATTTATATCTGTAGTAAATCATGGTGATGAAGTAATGTGCTTTTATGTGACATTGACACTGTTTATTCAAGTAACTTAGCAAACCTATATGGTATAATTTAAAAAAGAGAGAAAAAAAGATGTTTTTTTCAGCTTTGATAGAAGCTTCTCA
>JAODAL010070779.1:0-15789 GCA_025379985.1 Phyllomedusa bahiana | reverse complement strand
CTGTGTATTTTATAATGTAAAGGTTTAAAAACCTTGGATATGAATTAGCTACAAATTTTTTTGTCGGTGAAAAAGAAAGTTTCTTTTACGATGCAACTGCAGAAAAAATACTTAGTTAACCCTTGGATTTAAATTTTGCGCCAAAAAAATTGAGCCCCCACAAACACTGTTTTGTAGCGTGTTACAATGCGGTGTTTTTTAGCCAAAAACAAGAAAAAATTGAAATTAACCTTTGTTGGGAAATTTAGGCTCAGGAAAAATTTTATTTTTTGGGGCGGTAAAAAAAACGGTTTTTGGGTCCCCAAAAGAATAAAACGCAAAAATTAAACCCCTGGAGTAAATTGTCCCAAAAGAATTGAGCCACCACAAATACTAGTTTGTGGTTTTACAATGCGGTGTTTTTTTGCCCACCAACAAGAATAAAATTGTAATTAACTTTTTTCTTGTAAATTAGGCTCAGAAAAATTTTTTAATTTTTGGGTGAAAATGACGGTTTTTTTGGAGTCACCACAGTGAAAAACACGTTTAAATTAACCCTGGATGTAAATTGCCCAAACATTGGCACCAAAAAGAAGGGTATTTGTATTGAAAAAAAACTGTTTCTTTAAATGAATACAACAGGAACTGTCTTAGATCCCCCTTGGAAAATAAATGTGCAGTGAGCAGATAGGATTTAAATGTATATGCAGCTGCAGTGGACGCACACTGGTTTCAGATCCAATACCCAAAAAAATCAGAAATAGACCGTTAAGAGAAGCGTCTCTGAGACAAGCTGAGACACCCCACAAAATCGCTGTATAAAAATCAGTTCATCAGTAAAAATCAGCCGCGGCAGCACCTTCCTGATCAGTACCGTGAGAGCGGTATGAGCTCCCAGCGTCGCGCCCGGACTTATATGGGCGGTGACGTCACAGAATCCCGCCGGTCTCTGATTGGCTTCATCTCTGCACATGTCATGCAGGCTAGCCCCCATGTAACGCCAGGGCCGTACCTTGGGGCGGGCTGGGGGGGCGGTCGCCCGGGGCGCCGAAGCTCCGCTCACCCGAGGGGGGCGCCGCGGCCGCCCTGCCCGCCTGGAGGATCGCCCCCTGATTTCGGGCACGGACTGTTTTATAACGGGTCGCGCAGAGCCAGCAGCTGCAGGGAGGAGACGGGACGGATGATCCCTTTCCTGACCCCTCCCCTGTACGCGTCACAGGGGGCGCACAGCTTTCACCACGCCCCCTGTGAGCTCGATCTCCTCGGCTGGCAGCTCTGCCGACGGGAGATCCCTGGGAGCTGCGTGCAGCGTAAGCGACGTGGTGAGGTCACGGCTTACCCCGCTCTGCAGTCCACGCTCAGCGCTCCGGACCGGGACGCGGGGGCCCCAGGTGAGTACTATTGTGTTATTTTATAATTCCTTCCAGGTGGCATCACTGGCTACAAGGGGGGCATCCTGGCTACAAGAGGGGCACACTGGCTACAATGGGGGCATCCTGGCTACAAGGGGGGCACACTGGCTACAAGGGGGGCATCCTGGCTACAAGGGGGGCATCCTGGCTACAAGGGGGGGGCACACTGGCTACAAGGGGGCCCCTCGGGCTACAAGGGGGCACACTGGCAACAAGGGGGGCCCACTGGCTACAAGGGGGGCCCACTGGCTACAATGGGGGCCCACTGGCTACAATGGGGGCAACATTGGCTACAAGGGGGGCACACTGGCTACAAGAGGGCACATGGCTACAATGGGGGCATCCTGGCTACAATGGGGGCTCCTGGCTACCAGGGGGGCATCCTGGCTACAATGGGGGCACACTGGCTACAAGAGGGCACACTGGCTACAAGGAGGGCAACTTGGCTACAAGGGGGGCACATGGCTACAATGGGGGCACACTGGCTACAAGGGGGGCACACTGGGCTAAAAGGGGGGGCATCCTGGTTTCATGGGGGCACACTGGCTACAATGGAGGCACACTGGCTACAATGGGGGTACACTGGCTACAAGAGGGCACACTGGCTACAAGGGGGGCATCCTGGCTACAATGGGGGCACACTGGCTACAAGAGGGGCATCTACTGGCTACAAGGGGGGCACACTGGCTACAAGGGGGGCACACCCCTGGCTACAATGGGGGCACACTGGCTACAAGGGGGCCATCCTGGCTACAAGGGGGCACACTGGCTACAAGGGGGGCCCACTGGCTACAAGAGGGGCACACTGGCTCCAATTGGGGCACACTGGCTACAAGGGGGGCACACTGGCTCAAGGGGGGAAAACTGACTAAAGAGGGCACACTGGCTACAATGGGGGCATCTGGCTACAAGGGGGGCACACTGGCTACAAGGGGGCATCCTGGCTACAATGAGGGCACACTTTTCTACAAGGGGGCAAAACTGGCTACAAGGGGGGCATCCTTGGCTACAATGGGGGCACACTGGCTACAATGGGGGCACACTGGCTACAAGAGGGCAAACTGGCTACAAGGGGGCATCCTGGCTACAATGGGGGCACTGGCTATAAGAGGGGCATCTACTGGCTACAAGGGGGCACACACGCTACAAGGGGGGGCACACTGGCTACAATGGGGGCACACTGGCTACAAGGGGGCCATCCTGGCTACAAGAGGGGCATCCTGGCTACAAGGGGGGCACACTGGCTACAAGAAGGCACATTGGCTACAAGGGGGGCACACTGGCTATAAGAGGGGCATCTACTGGCTACAAGGGGGCACACTGGCTACAAGGGGGCATCCTGGCTACAATGAGGGCACACTGGCTACAGGGTGGCATCTCTGGCTACAGGGGTGGGCATCTCTGGCTACAGGGGGGCATCACTGGCTACAGGGGGCATCACTGGCTACAATGGGGGCACACTAGCTACAAGGGGGGCATCTACTGGCTACGGGGGCATCTACTGGCTATGGGGGGAAATCACTGGCTACAGGGGCATCTACTGATAACAGGGGCATTACTGGCTACAGGGGGCATCACTGGCTACAATGGGGGCACACTAGCTACAAGGGGGCATCTACTGGCTACGGGGGCATCTACTGGCTACAGGGGGTATCTACAGGCTACAGGGGCATCTACTGATAACAGGGGGCATCTACTGGCTACAAGGGGCATCACTGGCTACAATGGGGGCACACTAGCTACAAGGGGGGGCATCACTGGTACAGGGGGGCCCATTCTGGCTAAAAGGGGGGGGGGCCCAATCTCTGGCTACGGGGGCATCACTGGCTACCGGGGCCTCACGGGCTACGGGGGGCATCACTGGCAAAAGGGGGAAATTACTGATAACAGGGGGCATCTACTGATAACAGGGGCATCAACTGGCTACAGGGGGGCATCAACTGGTTACAGGGGGGCATCAACTGGCTACAGGGGGCATCTACTGGCTACAGGGGGCATCACTGGCTACAGGGGGAAAATACTGGTACAGGGGGGCATCACTGGTTACAGGGGGGGCATCAACTGGCTACAGGGGGTATCACTGGCTACAGGGGGCTACTACCTGGCTATAGGGGGCTACTACGTGGCTACAGGGGCTATTACATGGTTACCATATGAGGTGCTATAAATGGGGAGTTTGTATAGAGATAGGAATTGGTAGAGAAGTGCTGTTTAAATTGAGGAGTCTTAAAAATTTGTTTTGTAAATTTTACAGGAAGAGTGGGGATTTAGTCGTCATGGCGTCTGGGACAGATGGAAAAGAAGAAGAAGAGAAAGAGAACAACCCCTTCAGAGACGTCCCTGTGAGTCATAGATATAAACTTTACTGTAACCAAATTATGTGTGTGCAGAGCCTGTGTTCAGCGGGTATCCACCACTGTGTGCTGGAAATTATTGGTTGAAGTATAATGGTTTGTATTCAGTAATGGATGTTTGTATATTCAAGTTACTAGTGCTGGTGTATGTGGTCACGGTGTTGCTGTTTTGGTACATATGTGGTGATATGTGGCCCTGGTGTGGTGTATTATTCGGTCACTGTGTGCTGGTGATATGTGGTTTCTTAGTGGTCTTGGGATTCTGGTTGGTGTAGCACTGTTATTTGGTAACTGTATGACTATTATCTAGTAATTTTATATGTAACACATTGTGGTAAAGCTTTTTGTATATTTTGGCTTTGGTTGATGGTGATGCATTGTGTTTCATTATGGCACATTATGTTACATGGGGGGGCGAAATTTCTTCACCTCGCCCTGAGTGAAATTTAGCCTAGGAACGGCCCTGTGTAACGCCATGTGCTCACAGCCATTTTATCAATGAAAAGCACACTTCGTTCACCCGAAGTACCCCAAACTTCGACTTCGTCCAGAACCGAAGTTTTCCTGAAATTCTAAACAAAGTCCACTTCGTTAGAATCAATTCGCCCATCTTTACTTACAATCTCCAAGGAAGGGGGAAAGACAGAAGGTGGGGGCAGACATGTTTGCGGAAGGTGTAGTGGCAGCAGGGGTACTATAGTTTATAGGCTATCCTGAAAAGATGTGTTTTCAGGTTGCTTTTGAAGCTGGTGAAAGTGGAAGAGAGTCTGATGTGTTGGGGCAGTGAGTTCCAGAGTGTGGGGGAAGCACGAGATAAATCATGGAGACGATTGTGTGAGGAGCTGATAAGAGGAGAGCAGAGAAGAAGGTCCTGTGAGGGGAAATATCTGGAGATTAAGGCAGAGATGTATAGAGGGGAGAGATTATGGAGAGCCTTGTAGGTCATGGTTAGCAACTTGAAGTGAATTCGCTGGGCAATGGGTAGCCAGTGAAGGGATTGGCAGAGGAGTAGCGAGGAGAGAGGTGGATAAGACGGGCAGCAGAGTTGAGGATGGATTGAACGGGAGCAAGAGTGCTACAGAGAAGTATGTTGCAGTACTCTAGGCGGGAGATGACGAGGGCATGGACCAGCATTTTTGTAGTATCAGGGTTGAGGAATGAGCGGATTCGTGAAATATTTTTCAGGTGGAGGTGGCAAGCAAAGGTGAGGGCTTGAATGTGTGGTTTGAAGGACAAAGCGGAGTCAAGGGTTATCCCAAGGCAGCGGACTTGCAGGACCGGTGAGAGTGTTGAGCTATTGACTGTAATGGAGAGATCAGGTGGAGGGATGGAGTGGGACGGTGGGAAGATGATGAATTCAGTTTTTTCTTACATTAAGTTTAGGAGGGTGGAAGGGAAGAAGGAGGATATGGAGGACAGACAATCTGAGATCCGTGACAGTAGAGGTTGATGTTGGCGGAAAATGTAGAGTTGGGTTTTAATCAGCATACGTTGGTATTGAAAGCTTTTGTGATGCTATGAGTTGACCCCGACCAAGAGTGTAGAAGAGAAGAGTAAGGGACCCAGGACTGAACCCTGGGGGACACCAACAGGGAGAGGTCGAGAGGAGGAGGTGGTGCGAGAGTGAGAGACATTGAATGTCCGATCAGTGAGGTATGAGGAGATCCAGGAAAGGGCTGAATCCGTGATGCCGAGGGAGGAGAGGATTTGTAGCAGGAGGGAATGGTCAACAGTGTCAAAGGCAGAGGGGCAAGGGCTTTAAAAGGAGAAGGATAGGTAGTGACGTGAGGCTTTAGGGTTACTAGGTCCCTTGGTGACCCTTTGGGTTTGGGCGGTTTCAGTAGAGTGATGGCCTTCGGAAACCAGATTGCAATGGGTCAAGAAGAAAGTTGGAGGCATGATGGTGGACAGTTGAGGATAAACAAGATCATATAAACAGGTGCTTCACAGTTCTTACTTGAAGGCATACACTTCATAGAACAGCTGTAGTAGGTGACTCTGTTGCAGCAATCTCGCTCTCTAAGTCTGCTCATGCTGTACAGTATACTTTATGTTTTCCTTATATGATATTTTAAAGGAGTTTTCTCACTATGCTATTTCACAGAGCCTGCTCTTCAGAGTCGGCTTCAGGCTCCCACTTACTGTTCAGACTGTAGGCGGTTCTACAGCATAAGGCTTCTTAAGGAGAGTTTGCAGCACAGCCAAACAGCAGTGTGGGAAAGGTTTAAAGCTGAGCATTTTGAGCGAGTGAATGAGTCTTGCGAGTGTTTTCTTTAAAGTGTGTTTTTTTTCTTTTAAGTGTGGAGACTTGAGATTGAGAGACTTTAGATTTGGAGAGTTTAGAGGGGACAGTATTGTATTACTTATTATTATAATTAGTCATATTTTTTTTTGGGTAACATCCCATGTCCATGTTTGACAATGCTGTCCAGTGCACAACCTGTGCAATGTATGCCACCCTTTGGGAGCAACATTTTCGGGGGGGCATACTGCTGTGCAAGATGTGTGCACACTGCACATTTAAGAACCGGATCCTGGATCTAAATGAGCAAGTGACGACACTGAGATCCATTGCCAACTTGGAAGCGAGCCGGCTGCCCAATGAGCAATCACTCGCAGGTGTAGATACTGGGGATACTGGGAGGGTTGGTAGAAATGGAGGGCGGAACATAAGGCAGCTAGATGGGTAACAGTAAGAAAGAAGAGTAGAGGGAAGAGAGTCAGGGAGGCTAGTCCAAAACTGGTACACCCCAACAAATTTGCAAGATTGGCGGATGAGGGGGATGTCGGTTCAGAAATAGCATTGCTGCAGCAAGACACTACCCTGTCTGCTCCATTAAGATGGGCAATAGGAGTGCAGGTCAGGCTAGACAGGTTCTAGTAGTTGGGGACCTCAAATATTAGGGGCACAGACAGGGCAATCTGCCACAAAAAACCGGGATCTTTCGAACAGTGTGTTGTTTACCTGGGGCCCGGGTTCGACATATCGCTTTTCGGTTTGACAGATTGCTGGGTGGGGCTGGTGAGAACCCAGCTGTCATGGTCCACATTGGCACCAATGACAAAGGTAGAGGTAGGTGGAGTGTCCTGAAAAGCGATTTCAGGGACGTGGGCGATATGCTCATGGCAAGGACCTCCAAGGTAATATTTTCCGAAATATTACCTGTTCCATGAGCCACACCGAGAGGCAGCGGAGATTAGGGGAAGTGAATAAGTGGCTCAAAAATTGGTGTAGGAAAGAGGGTTATTGGTTTGTGGAGAACTGGCTGACTTCTGCTTTGGGTACAGACTCTATGCTAGGGATAGACGCACCTAAATGGGAGGGTGCAAACTGTATTGGGGGACAAAAAAGGCCTGGTAGTTGGAGGAATATTTAAACTAGGGACTGGGGGGGAGGGTAACTACACATATAGCATGCAAGATAGTGAAGATAGAGAGCTGGGAATTAGGAATAAAACAGGGGGTGGAGTGGAGGGAGGGGGTGTAGCAATAGATAAAAAGATCAGGGAGAAAGGAATAAAACTGAAAAATCTATAAATTGCATGCTGACCAAAGCCAGGGTCTGACCCAACAAATGAATGAACTAGAAGTATTAATAGCTGAAGAAAAATATGACATAGTGGGGATAACTGAGACATGGCTGGACGAGAGCTACGACTGGGCGGTTAACTTGCAGGGTTACAGTCTATTTAGAAAGGATCGTAAAGACCGGAAAGGGGGAGGTGTCTGTCTCTATGTAAAATCCTGTCTGAAGCCAACACTGCAGGAAGATATAGGTACAGGTAATGAACATGTGGAATCATTATGGGTAAATATACATGGGGGTAACAATAACAATATAATACTAATAGGGGTCTGCTATAGGCCCCCAAATATAACAGAACCCATGGAAGATGTACTCCTCAGGCAAATAGATGAGGCGGCTAATCAGAATGAGGTTATTATTATGGGCGACTTTAACTATCCAGACATCAATTGGGAATCTGAAGCTTGTAGCTCTCATAAAGGAAACAGGTTTTTGTCAATAACTAATGATAATTACCTTTGCCAAATGGTGCAGGAACCGACTAGAGGAAAGGCCCTTCTAGACCTAATATTAACTAATAGACCTGACAGAGTAACAAAGGTTCAGGTTGAGGGGCACCTAGGGAATAGTGACCATAATATAATAAATTTCCGTTTATCCTTCAATAGAGTTTTTTTGTCAAGGAGCCACAAAAAACACTGAATTTTAGGAAGGCTAATTTTATTCTGCTTAGGGAGGCCCTAAACCGTATTGACTGGGACAATGGGCGACATGTATGAAGGGGCTTTACGCCTGTTTTCTGGCGTACACTGCGCCTCCCAGCCCGAATCCCGCTGTCGGACGCAGCGTTCGCCACTTTCTGCTGCGGTCCGCATGAAGGGGCGGCCAGTGGGCGGGCAGTGGGCGCGGTGGGGCGCGGTGTAGGCGTTCCGGGGCGGGACGCGGCGTGCTCGTATAGTCCGAGGCATGTACCATCGCGGCTCGCCAAATGCTTTCTCATAGAGTTCTATGGGGACTCGAAATTTAAAAGAGGCGCCGTAATTTGGACCAATGGGAGAGCAAGCGACGCTCCTGTGGGTTTTCTAATGCAATCTGGTATAAAAGTGTACATGGCTGAAATCAAATTATAACACTACAGAAGTTGTGCCGATGTGTATATACAACGAATACTAATATGTGGCTAACGAAAAAAAAAAAAAAACATAAAATCATGTTTATTTCTTTATTTTCGTTAGCAGGATCAATTAGTATGGGTGCATCGAAAATAAAGAAATAAGCATGATTTTCTTGATTTCAAATCTTTATTTCGTTAGCCACATATTAGTATTCCTTTTATATACACATCGGCACAACTTCTGTAGTGTTATAATTTGATTTCTTTGAATATGATTGGAGCGTCGCTTGCTCTCCCATTGGTCCAAATTACGGCGCCTCTTTTAAATTTCGAGTCCCCATAGAACTCTATGAGAAAGCATCTCGCGCTCTGATTGGCTAAGCTGGACGAGCCCCCGCTGCTTCAACCAATCAGCTCGTTTCTGCCTTTTTACTGTATTTTGAACTGTCCCGCATTTGAATATGATTGGTCCATTTTTCTCCATAGGATAGAATGGGCCACTGTCGCTCCTATTCTGATTGGTCTATTCTCCTCCATAGGATATAATGGGACATTGTCGCTCCTATTCTGATTGGCTGGTTTATGCCGACCAATGAGAATAGCTTTACAAATTTGAATTACTGTCTTTCCCGGCAATTCTCTCTATGGCAATTCCCTATGTAGCACCGGTCTCGGCGACGAACGCGTTGTTCGGGTTTTTTAACTGCTTTATTTTTCAAGAAGTGTTCTGGTCTTTATCTGAGAATGTTTTACACTGTATAAAAATAATTTGTTGATTAATACTTCATGCCGCGCGGCGATGAGCGGCGAGATTTGAGTGCGCTCATCTCTCCATAGAGTATAATGGGAGAAGTAGCTCGCGTTCTGATTGGCTGAGCTAGCCGAGACCCCGCTAGCTCAGCCAATCAGATCTCTTCAGCATTTTTACTGTATTTTAAATTATCCCGCCCTGGATTCTGATTGGTGTAAACTTCCCCATAGGCTAGAATGGGACTTTGTTGCTCGTATTCTGATTGATCTAAACTTCTCCATAGCCTAGAATGGGACTTTGTCGCTCCTATTCTGATTGGCTGAGATAGCCAAGCCCCTGTTATCTCAGCCAATCAGCTGTTGTTAGCATTTTTACTGTATTTTGAACAGTCTCGCCGTGGATTCTGATTGGTCAATCCTGCCACATAGGTTTTAATAGTTCAGTGTCGCTCCTATTCTGATTGGCCGGTTTCTGGAATTTGAATTACTGTATTTCCCGGCCATTTCCAATATCCTAATTCTTGAATTAGGATATTGGAAAGTGATTTTGTTTTATGTAATTTTTATTTTTAATGTTTCAGCTCTTTTCCTGAGAATGTAGAACGCCTTTATAAAGGCGATTTTGGATTTATACTCCGCACCGACATCTGGAATGATTTCTCGCCGCTCCAGCCTGTCTCGCATCGGAACAGATTTTCGGCGCAGCCCCGCACGGCGCCTAAGTCCCGCACTGCGCCCATGTCCCCGCACTGTGCCCCACACACACTGGCGAGGCGCGGCGGACTTTTCCCCGCATGTATGAGGGCACTTCCTCGGACGGCGAATCTTCGGCGCAGCGCCGCACAGCGCCCATGTCCCCGCACTGTGCCCTACGCACTGGCGAGGCGCGGCGGACTTTTCCCCACATGTATGATCGCACTACCCCGGGGGAAAATCCAGACGCAGCGCCGCACTTCGCCTAACACACTGGCATCGCGGCGGATTTTTTCATGATATGTTGAGCGGGGCCCCCGCCCCGAATAAACACCCGATTCTCCGGGAAAAACGGCAAAACGGCGCCTCGACCCGGGGGATTCTACATTGGCCATTGTTAAATATGGCAGAACTAAAAAATAAATGGGATATTTTTTTTATAATATTTTTTTTGGGAACAATTTTTTATACAAAAAATTTTAAAAAAACAGCCAAAAAAAGATAAAAAAGGGGCCACTAAAAGTAGGAGAGTCCAGTGAGTAAGTAATAAAAAACATCAAATAGCCTTCTACTACGACCTAGAAAAACCCGGTCAGCATACAAACTAATACGCCCCACACCGAGAACGACCACCCGACCCCCCCCCCATGGACAATTTGGTCAAGAAAATGATTAACCTAAAGGGTCCGATACTCCAATATGTTTAACAGGGGGGGAAAAAAAAAAGAAAGAAAAAAAAGGAAAAGGGAGTCCTCACCACCGAACCCCCGGGAGACAAAAAACGCCAGGGAAAAGAAACAAAACGGGGGACCCTCCCAAAGGGGAACTTAAAAACCCAAGGGCCCAAAAAACTACGACCGGAACCCATATCATTGCCCCAAAGGGCCCGAAATTCCCTGGGGACTGATACTGGGCCCAAACCCCCCAAAGTTGCAGTTTTTAATCACCTCCGGGGGGGAGTGGGCGGTCATCCCTCCATCAATAATAGGGATACCTCCTCCCCCCCTTCGCGATGGGGAGGGCGATTGACCCACACGGGGGATTCCGTCTTTTGCCCCCCTGTAAGAGATGTCTTACAAAACTTTTTATGGTTGCGGGGGCCTAAAAAAAAGGACTCTTTGGGGGTCCGGGTAGAAACCCGGGAACAACCCAAAATACCCTGAAGGACCCTTTTCCCCAAAAGGGCCGTAAGGCCTTGAAACCCCCACCTTAGGGGCCAGGACCCTGCCTCCTGATTAAACCCCCCCAGCGTGCGGGGACTTTGGGATCCCTTATGAAGCAATCGGCACTCTGACCACCTGGGAGTATTTTTAAAAGTTTTTTCCTGCGCTTTTGCACTATCAGCTTTAGAGTAGAAAAAAACACTTTCTCCATTTTTTTCAACAGTGAAAGTCTCCGAAGCTCTTTCTCCCAAGCTTTACAGTAAGAGGAGACCCTACAAGAGGGGGAGGTCAGCCACTGTGAAAAGGAGATCAGGGCCGGGGGACGTCGGGGAAAAAATAGTCCTAAAACAGTGAGAGTTCTCGAAGAGAGACCCTTTTCACGAGACAGAGGCAAAAAAAGTGCCGAAGCTGCGGTATTCAAAGGGCCCTAGGAGAAGGGAAAGGGGCCTGGGCAGATCCAAAAAGGGGTTTTAAACCCCCCGGGTTTACCTGTACGCGGAAGGGGTGAGACTTAGAACTCCCCAGGAGGCCTCCCGAAGTGAGGAAAAAAGGGTTTTGTCCAAAATGGGAACGGGGGGACCCATTAAGTCTAATAGAGGTCGGGACCCCTACCCCTCGTAAAATGGAAAATGGGTGCGCTAAAGGACGAATTTTTTGGGGTCTCGAGAAAAAGGTTCTGTCCCACGGGAGGGAGGTAAAGCCGGGGGAGAGACTGTCTGGGGATTTTTCCCAGGTTTACCCGGGGGACTAGGGTCAAACCCAAAGAACCTGGCATACCTGGGGCAGGAGTAAAACCCCTGCAGTCAGGTAAGCCCACCCCCCCCCTTTTTTTTTGGCCTGGAATTATATCCCTTCTGATCTGGGCGGGCCTTCGCCACAGAACTCATGAAACTTCGATGGAGCCTATCCAGAAGGAGGAGGAGGGAGATTGGGCCCCGTCTGAAGCAGGAAAAGCATTTCGGGAGGGGCATTTGATAATGTTCGCCCTCCAAACCCAGAAGTCGCCCTGCCCCCAGCCCCCTAGTAGCCGTGAAACATTGGCTAAAAAGGGGAAAAAATTACCCCATAAATTTGCGCTAGATCCCGGGGGAATTTAGCCCCAGATTAAACCCCCCCCCCCGGCCGGAAGGGAATTTTAGAAAGGCTGGGCATTGGCTTGTCGGGAAAATTTTCGGGGTTTTCAATTTGGTAATTAATTTTGAAAAGGGGCCAGGGCTAAATTTTTCCACTACTAAGAGGGGGGGAGATAAAAGGGCCCGTCAAATGGGGAACAGATCCTGCGAACCGAGCATTTAAAACTCTTGCCCCCCAATCGTTTAAAACCTTGATTCGGGTTGGATCGCCCTGCGGCCAGTAGGTGCTCCTGTCGAATGTAAGAAAAGGGCGTAAGGGGAACCCTGCCTGGGCCATTATGTATTTAAGGGGTTTTTGTAGGGCACCGTTGCTAATTTTTGCAAAAGGTTTTGGGTAAAGTCCCGATTTTAGTGATAAAAAAGGGCCGATCCCATATTTTTGAGGGTATGGGCCCAGGGGGGCCCAAGAGATCCTATCAAAGCTTTTTCGGACAAGGGACGGATCATCATGGCCCCATGAAGTTTAGCTTTTGAATGATGTCCAATTTTTTTTGGGGTATTATCTTGGCCCTCACGACCCGGGTGAATCCCCCTGATCGGGGTGGATCATGGTGGGCAGAAGGGGGGTTAAAGGGTTTTGCTAAGAGCTTGGCATAGTTTTTAAGGTCTACTTTTAGTGAATATCGGTCTAACGCTGCAAACCTTGGATCCTTGCCTGGTTTTTGGGAAAAAAATACTTTTGGGGCCCTGGAGGCCTCTCCCGGGAAGGGTGAAGACTCTGAGACAGTGTTAAAGGCTCCAGAAGGGCCGGGGGAAAGGAGGGGGGGCATAACTGAAAAAATTTGCCATGAAGCCTTTGGCCCAGGGGTTTTTTCCCGCTAGGGGGGTCCCCTCTTTAAATCCAACCCTCCATCGAGAAAGACTCCTCCATTTTTGATACCTCAAACCCTTAGAGTTGGGAAAGGGGAGGAGGGCCCCCGACCTGAGGAAAAGAAAGGGGTCTGTCAACGGAAGGTATACAGCTTTGAATAGAGGGGCTGGAATTCACCCCCCGATTCTGAAATGAGTGCACCCGATTACCTGAAATATCTTTAATAGGTAACCGGGATCGTGTTCCTATTCCCTTGGGTCTCGCCAGGGTCGACCGCTCTTGTTACCATATTCGTAAACCCACACGACCCTGCTGCAGGAGTCTGCCCCAGGAGGCCCCAAAAATAAACGGACCCCCAACCGAGCCAACAGCAAATCCTGCAGCACTTGCGAAAGGGGTTTTTTGTGCAAAGCTCAACGGGAACTTTAGCAGCGCCGCAACGATGCAGTCGAAGGCTTTTTTAAGGCGACTACCATGCTTGATCAGAACCACGAAGGACACATTTCTGCCTCCATTTGAGAAGAGGTGGGTGGGAATCACATGGTCCACCTAAAAAACCAAAAGTCAGCTTTAGCTCTGCCAAAAAACCGAGTCCCCGCCAGGGGGCTCATTGATCTCCAAAGGGCTGCTTGAGCGGAGAAGAAAGGGCATGTAGGGGGAGAAAGATGGGGCTTGGGGCCGACATAAACATTGCCTATCGGGAAGACTGTACCATGGAAGGGCCCTATGCTGAAGGGGAATATAATCGATCCTGCTTAGGGAAATTATGGGGGGTGTGAGAAAAAAATATAATCCCTACGGGGGCGGATGCTAACCGCCATCCGTCCCACCCCTGAAAATTTAAGAAGGGCTTCTTTTACTTTTTGATAGCGATATGCTAGAGGACCGCCCAACAATTACAAATTGATCGAGGGTAAGGAAATCCCCACCCCAAACATGACGGTGCCCTGCAGGGGGTGTAACTCGTCTGGACCTTCAGTAAGAAAGCAACCCGTCCCTGATTTTGGGAATAAACGGTTGAAAATTTAAGTCATGCCCCTTAATATTAAGGATTAAAATGAATATCGGCCTCACTCAGAGATGCAGTCTATAAACCCCCGGGGGCCCGGGGTTTATGGATGGTAGGCACCCCCTAGTCTTTTTGGGTAGGGGATTCAAAAGCCACTGGGGAAAACTATCCTTGATTTAAGGGGGCAGGTTTTGTTTTGAAAAGTGCTCCCCGGAGGCCACAATTTGAGCTTTTTGTCGGGGAAAGGAATAAAAATTTGAAACGTTTCCCCAGGGGAGTTTTTGGGGCCCCCTTTGGGGTTTAAGGATCTACTTAAGGTCCCCCATTTTTGCTTGAAGGGTATACATAGTTGTTCCCAACTCCCCGGGGGGGGGAGTGAGGAAGGGAAAGGGAAAGGGGAAAAAAGGAAGGCAGGGGGGGGGCAAAATAAAGAACACAGGGTAACCCAAAAAACCCCGCATGAATAACTAAGACTTCCAAAAAAAACCCGGGAAACCAGGGGGCCCACAGTGGCCCGAAGGGAGTCCAAACCCTATTTGGGGGGGGCATAAGGCGGGATGCAAAAAGATGCTCCCCCCATTAATGATTTAAGCTTATGAAAGAAATCCAAAATATTAATAACCAGGGCAATAAAGGGGGGGAAAAATCCCCTACCTAACAGGGAACAATTAATTGGGGGGAGAAGAACCAGTAGAGAGGCAGGGGGGGACCCAAGAAAGGAAAACCCCCATTTGACATCTGCCAACTGAGCCCAGAGAATAGACAACAAGAGGCTGATGATTTGGGGTCTCTTTCCTTTAAGTGGCGGGGCCTTTAAAAGCGGGGGCCCCCCTTGGACGGAAGGCCCTGAGCATCCGGACGAGGAGGGAGAGACCATCCCGACCTTTTCCCCCCCCCCCCCCCATTGGCAGGGACAAGGGGGGCCAGTCCGGCAGCGGCATCAGGTTTTTAAGTCCCGCAAAATGATGGTAGTCCTCCCGGGGGTGCGCAAGGTGTAGGGGCGCTCAACCGGGGTACAATAAACGCAAAAGGAAACCCCCCCTCTGTAAGGGGTGTTTTTCTCCTTCAGGACGTTTAAAAATGGGTTTTTAGCATAGCTCGCTTTTTGGGCCCGGGGATGGCGGCAAGTCCGGGGAAAATCTGTAACTGGGTTTGGAGCAAAAGGGGCGGCGTGAGCGGGCCTTCTGAAGGATTTTTTTTTAAGAACATAGAAAGGACCCCGGGGAGACTACTCCCCCGGTGCTGGTGTCCCCTTTCTAGGGGGACGCAGGGGCCCTAGGCTCGGCCCCCTCAAAGTGGGATTCGGGGGGCGGGCCCCAAAATATTGAAGACTTGAGATGTAAGGGGCCCCCGAGGGAGGATTCCCGGAATAAGCGAATTTTTGGGGCAAGAAAAACCTCCAACCCTTCAACAACCCTATTTACTGAACTTTTCAGAAAAGATTGTGAACAAAACCCCAACACACTGTAAAATAGTACCAAGGGCCCCTGGCCGCACACGCCTGCCGGAGTGGTCCCTCTGGATGCAAATGAGTTTACCTCTCCTGGGGGTTTTTAAAAGGCCGAACACCCGCTACCTTTAATAACATACAAGGGCAGGAACAAACTGTGTGGTGCAGTTTTAAAAACACCCGGGGGTGTGGCACAGACCTTCAATGTAGCGCTCTACCCCTTCCCCAGACATAACCATAAAACAATCCTCTCACATGCAAACCCGGGTTGCATTTAAAAAAACCGCTATAACAAGCCCCCTCCAATTCCCAATAGGGGCGTAGTTTGGATAAACAACCCATGGCCTGAAAAAATCTGTCCAACTAGACTAACAGGCCTGCCCCCCCATTGTTTT
>JAODAL010070778.1:0-15789 GCA_025379985.1 Phyllomedusa bahiana | reverse complement strand
GGGAAATTCGCCCATCTCTATCGCTTCCGGGCCAGGGCCAAACAAAGGGTTGGGGTCTGACATTCCCCCCCGGGACTTTTGGCTGGGGTTGCCCAGATGTCATTTGGAGAAAGTGGTTGACCTAGTAAACCAAATTCAAGAACCCTTGGGTTGCTGGTAAACACAGGGGCCCTAGATAAACAGGGGGCGTTTTTGGCCTCACCGAGTGCCCCCTGCGCGCCGCCCCTTTTCTTTTCTGCGACCTGGGCCTGTCCGGGAATTTTTGTGCCTCTGCCATTCGCAGGGGGAAGGCCTCCCACCTCTCTGTCTACAAAATGTTTGTTCTGAAATTTACAGACACTGTTTGATGAAGTTTATCTGAAAATATGATAAATACACCCCCTGTATTTAAATCCAAATGAACCCAGAAACAAGCGGGGAAACCCCTTGGGGATTTTTAAATTGCGCTCCAAAAATTGGCCGGGAAAATTTGATTTTTGTAGTGCCTTTAAAAAAACTTGTGTTTTTTTTATTGAATATAAAAGCAAAAAAAGGTTTAAATTAAACCCTTTGGGATGGGAAATTTGCTACAGAATTTTTTTCTGGGGCGGTGAAAAACAAAGTTTTTTTTCTGAGTACAACTGCAAGAACAAAAAAATTTAAAACCCTAAATGTAAATTGCACAAAAAAAATTTGAGAAACCCAAAAATAGGGACTTTGTATTTTTTCCAATGGTGTTTTTTCCCAAAACGCTCCCACAACAAGATAAAACTTGAAATTTAAAACCTTTCGCTTGTAAATTTATGTACAGGAAAAATTTTTTTTTTTTGGCGGGGGGAAAATTAAAACTTTTTTCTTTTAGTAAACCACAGCAGCAGAAAAAATGCTTAATTAACCCCGGTTTGTAAATTGCGAAAAAAAGGAATTGAGAAACCCAAAAAAACTGCGAGTTTTTGTAGCGGTTACAAGGGCCCGTTTTTTTTCTACGCAAACAAAAACAAGAGAAAAAATTGAAATTTAAACCCTTTCCCGCTTGTGAATTATGCAAAAAGGAAAAATTTTTTTTTTTTGGGCCCGGGAAATAAACGTTTTTTTTTTAGTCACCACATCAGCAGAAAAAACGCATAATTAACCACGGGATGTAAATTGCGCAAAAGAATTGAGAAAACCAAAAACTACGAGTTTGTAGCGTTTTTACAATGGCGTGTTTTTTAGCTACACAACAAGAGAAAAACCCTTGTAAAAAAACCCCTTCCCGCTTGTGAATTTGAAGATGGAAAAATGTTTTTTTTGGCGGTAAAAATAAACGTTTTCTTTTAGTCACCACAAAAGCAGAAAAAATTTCCCTTAAATTTAAAACCCCTGGATTAAATTGCGCAAAAAAAATTGACAGCCAAAAATGAAGTGGTTTTTGTATTGTAAAAATGCTGTTTTTTAAATAAATTCCCAACAGGAAAAGGCTTTAAAAATGTTTTTTTATCCCAAGCTGCACTGGACGCACACGGGACTTCAAAACCCAATGCCCCACAAAATCAAAAAATAGAACGTTAAGAAAAGGGCGGGTCTCTGAGCCCAAGATGAGACACCAACCAAAAATCTTTTTGTTTTAAAAATGAGTTCTTTTGTAAAAGCTATCATAAGCACCGGGTGGCGAAACCTTTCCCCTTAATCAGAAACAGTAGAGGGGAAATGACTCCCCGCGCGCCCCGGGAACTTATATAGTCCCGGGGGGTACAAAAACAAAAACCTCCCGGGTCTCGATTGGTTTAAAATTCTGCACAAGTCAGGGCAGGCTATCCCTTCTTCCTCCTAAGTTTTTTGCCCCATGAAAACCATGGGGCCGCAGCCTTTTATTTTCAAAAGACCTTTTTCCGGAAGTCCCCCCAAATTTTTCAACTTCGTACGGAACCGAATTTTTCCTGAAATTCTAAACAAAACCCACTTCGTTAAAATAAATTCCCCCTTTTTGTTTTTGACCCCCCCCAAAAAAATCCCCTGTAAAAATTAATTTCTTTTGTGTGGGTCCAGCTACTGCTACTCCCCGCTGAAAAGCGCAAAAGGGCACGGAAAAAGAGAGAGGGTGTGAGCTGCCCCCCCGTCGCGTCCGACTTATATAGTGCGGTGCGTCACGGGAACCCCCCGGGGGCTCTAATTGGTTCACTCTGATCATTTTCATTGGGATGTTCATTTCTTCCTCCTAGGGGTTTTTTTCCCCATGTAACGAAATGTGTTTTGGGGGACTTTTTTATTTTTTAAAAAAACACGCTTTTCCCCCGCAAATTTACCCCAAACTTGACTTCGTTCAAAAAAACCGAATTTTCCTGAAATACTAAACGAAGTCCATTTGGGTTGGGGACCCGTTTTCACCCCATCTCTAGTTAAATATTAGGATCCTTAAAGATTTTCTTTGCCCCTTTTATTGTCAAAAATTTTGCTTACCCTTGACATGTTAGGGAAATATAAAAAACCCACTTTTTATTTTTTCAGCCCTTAAATTTAAAATTAAAAATTTCCCAACAGATGCAAGAAGGACTTTTTTAAATGTCTTTTTTTAAAACCCAAAACGATAAACCCAACCCTGTTTTTTAGTTTTTAATGATAAAAAAAAATGGTTAGAAAAGTTTTTCCCATTTTTGTTTAAAAATAATGACTGTCTAAATTTACCAAAATGATATACTGAAAATTAAATTTATTAGTAAATAAAACCCAAAAGCTAATGTTATGGTTAGGGATGGGCGAATCGATTCTAACGAAGGGGAATTGGGTTTAAAAATTTCAGGAAAACTTCGATTGGGAACGAAGTCGGAAGTTTGGGGTACTTGGGGGTGAACAAAGGGGTGGGGGGCTTTTGATTGTTTAAAAATTTGGCTGGGGAGCACAAGGCGCTACAGGGGGCCCAAAGCACTCTGGGAGGAAGAAGGGCCCATAGCCTCCCTTTACATTGCAGGTAAAAGCCAATCAGGGGGACCGGGGGGTTTCCCTGTGTTTGTCCCCGCACTATTAAGTCCGGGCGCGACCCCGGGGCCCCACATTTCCTCTCACTGGGGTTTTCATCAGGGAAGGTGCTCCCCCCGGCTGAAAGTCTTACTGAAGAATTGATTTTTATAAGCGATTTTGTGGGGTGTCTAAAGTTTTGTCCCCAGGGGACTGTTCTCTTAATGTTCAATTTCAAATTTTTTTTTGGGGGTATTGGTTTGGAAACCCAAAGTGTGCTTTCCACTGCAGTGCATATACTTTAAATTCCCAAAAGGGGGGTCTAAGCATTCTTTTGTTTTTCATTTAAAAAAACACGTTTTTAAATAAAAAAATACCACTTCATTTTTGGCTGCTAAATTTCCTATGCGAAATTTTAAAACATCCAGGGGTTTAAATTAAGCTTGTGGTGTGCGACCCCAAGAAACCGTTTTTTTCATCCCCAAAAAAAAAAATTTTTTTCCCCTGTACCCTAATTCACAAAAAAAGGTTAATTAAAACTGTATCTTTTTGTTTGTGGCGTAAAAAAAACACGAAATTGAAAACACGCCCCAAACCCCTACTTTTTTGTGGGGCTAAATTTCCCTTTTGGCGCAATTTTTACATCCAGGGGGTTAATTAAGCTTTGGTTTTGATGGTTTTTCTGCCCCCAAAAAAAACCGTTTTTTTTAACGCCAAAATATTAAATTTTTCCTGAAACCTAATTCCCCAAGAAAAGGGGTTTTAATTACAATGATCTCTTGTTGTGGGGCCCTTTGAAAAAAACAAAATTGAAACACGCTACAAAGCAAATTTTTTGTGCGGCTCAATTCTTTTTGGGCACAATTTAAACACCCAAAGGGGTAAATTAAAGGGTTTGTTTTCCGGGTTTGGCTGACAAAAAAAAAAACCGCCCTTTTTTCAACGCTAAAATAAAATAAAAATTTTTCCTTTTACATTTTTTTTCAAAAAGAAAAAGGGTTTAAATTTAAAACGTATCTTTTGTTTTTGTGGCGTAAAAAAAAACACGAAATTTTTGTTAAAAAGCGACAAATCTACTATTTTGGGTGGGGAAAAAAATTTTTGGCGAAATTTTACACCCAGGGGTTAATTAAAGCGTTTTTTTTGTTGGGGGTGTGACAAAAATAAACCATCTTTTTAAAAACGCCAAAATATAAAAATTTTTTCAGGGTGGGGCCCAAATTTCACAAGAAAAAGGTTAATTAAAAACTGTATCTTTTGTTGTGTGGCTAGAAAACAAAAATTTTAGAAAACACGCTCCCAAAAGCAAATAGTTTATGGGGCTCAATTTTTTGGGGGAAATTTTTAAACATCCAGGGGTTAATTAAGCGTTGTTTTCCCTGGTGTGCGAAAATAAAAAAACCGGTCTTTTTAAAACGCCAAAATATAAAAAATTTTTCTTTTTACCTAATTTCACAAGAAAAGGGTTTTAATTCCCAACTGTATCTTTTGTTGTGGGGCGAAAAAACACGCAATTGTAAAAAGGGCTACAAAGCTACTTATTTTAATGGGGCTAAATTTTTTTGGCGAAATTTTTACATCCAGGGGTTAACTAAGCGTTTTTTTTTGGTGGGCTGACAAAAAAAAACCTTTCTTTTTTCAACCCCCCAAAATATAAAAAATTTTTCCCTGTACCCCTAATTCAAAACCCAAAAAAAGGTTAATTAAAACTGTATTTCTTGTTGTGTGGGCGTAAAAAACCCACGAAATTTTTTAACAAGCGAAAAATTTCAAATTGGTTTGTGCGGCCAATTTTTTTGGCGCAATTTCCCACCCGGGGTTTAAATTAAAGCTTTTGTTTTGCTGGTTTTGCTGAAAAAAAAACCCCGCCCTTTTAAAAACGCCAAAATATAAAAATTTTTTCCCTTAGCCAAATTTTCATGTCCAAAGGGTTTAAATTTAAAGCAGGTTTGGGGGTTTTTTTTGATTTAGTAAAACACCAGGTTTTTAAAAACCGCCCACTACAAGTAAATTTTTCCTGACCATTTGGGGATGAAAATTTTAATCAAGGGTTCCCCCAAGCTTGTTACTGGGTTCTTTTGGGAGTCAAAAACAGGGTTATACTTGTACAGTTTAAAACCCCCCCCAATCAGGGCTTTTACTTTTTTAGAACAAAAAATTGTCAGACAGAGAGGTGGCAGGCTCGCCCCCTCCCGGATTGGAAAGGGCACAAACTTTCCTTGGAACGGGCCCCCAGGCCCGCAGCACAGCAAGGGGGACTTGCAGCAAGGGGCCCCTTTTGGGGTGGGGGCCAAAAAACTGCCGCGAAATCTAGGGGCCAGGTTTTTTAGCAACCAAAAGGGTTTTTAAATTGGGTTTTGACTATTCATCCTCTTCCTCCCAGAGACATCTGACAACCCCACCCAAGGGAAGTCGGTGGGAACCTCAGACAAAAACCCTTGGGTTGGGCCCGGCCCGGGTGGGGTCGCGGCCCTCACCTGTCCCCCACCCGCCTCTGCCCCCACCCGGTTCCCTCACCAGGGGTTTCAACTATGGGGTCTGGGCTAAACGCATTTTATAGCGAGGTAAACCCAATTTGAGGAGGGCGGGTCAGAAGCTACTTGGGCAGCGAAGAAATGGGGCCCAAATTATCGCCTGCTTCTTGCAGGGGCCCGGCAAAGTAAAGATGTGGAAAAGGGGCATGGGGGGCCCATGTTGTGAAAAGGTCACCCCGGGCATACAAAAACCAGTGATGAGGACAGAAGTGACGATAAAACACAAAAAATTGATGAGGTAGCCGCTGCACTTGGGACCCGGGGTTAGGGAAAAAGGGTTTTTCTCACCCGTCAGGAAAAAGGGGGCGTCCTTGTGCTTTCAGGCGGGAAAGCGCGGGCCAGCAAGTGGGTTTCGGTGGGGCCGTGGGGTCAGCGGGATAGCACCCATTTGGGGGGTTGGGGAAACCCAAAGCCCCCACGGGGTAAAAAACCCTTGGGCAGGTCCAAGAAAGTAGCAGCACGGGGGCTCGCGAGGCAGCGGCGGCATTTAGCCCCACCAGTGCGGAGCTTTGGGGCCGGTAAAAATCCGCTTTACCCCGGGGGGTGTGGCAGTTCTTTGCAAAACCCGGAGGGCCAAATAGGGGTTATATTTTTAATTCTGTGGCAGAAAGTGAAGGGGTGGCCAGGGCTAACGTTGGCCCCAACGCCCTGCGTCAAAACATGAAGCGTCCCCCCACCCTGGGGGCCTGGGAAAAAATTTTTGGCCAGATGGGGTGGTCCAATCCTGCCGCCCAGCAACAGCAGCAGAAAAGCAGCCCCCAGTGGCTTTTGCATGCCATTGCAGCCAGTCAAGGCTCCCCACCTCGCGGGAAGGGGGGCTTTTTTCTTTTTGACATATCTCCCGTTCCAGTTGCCTCCTGCTCCTCGCTCCCCATGGGGGCCAGAAAATTTTCGTTACGAGGTGATTGAAAAAGAAAACAGAAATGTGTCCCAACCATCCAAAGGGTTCACAGTTTACCGTGCTCCGCCCAAAATTTTTGGTACTGCAGTCACTCCCATTCCAAATGGGGGGCCCTCTGAAAACCGGGTTAAAGGGGAAACTAATGGTTTTGTCCCCGACCCAAGATGGAGAGTTCCAAGCCGTAATTTTTTTTTCCAAAAAGGAAAGTACCAGCACTTCAAAAAATATGTAGAACAAAAGGTGGGTAAACCCTTTGACTTATCGGTTTTTTTCCCAAGGTGCAACCCCGCGGGGATGTCGGGAGCTGTAACTATGGCCCCGGCCAGTACATGCCCTTTAAAAACGGCCCACTGGGGGGAATGTGTTTTCCAGCCCAGGCAAACCAAAAACTTGGACAGGAGAGCCGCTTTCCCCCTTTCCACGTTATAAAACTGCTGAAAAACCCCGCGCCAATTTCCCCCTTTCCCCCCCCACCCCACCATCTCACCTCCAAAGTACTGCCCCCTTCATATCACTTGTAGGGCAAAAGCGGTTGTCACGAAAGTTTACCCTGGCTTGCCTCGGGGGAAATGAAGTCACCCCGGGGGGGAAACCCTGCTCCGCTTTCAGCAGCAAGAAACGATGTGGGGGCTTTCCCCGGGCCCCAAAACTGCAAATGGGAACCCATGGTACGGACAATGGGGGGGGAAAACAGGGTTTTTCCGCCTGCCACCGGGGAGGGATGGTCCATGGGGCCCTTTTGGCAGGGCGTATTGTTCAATCCTGGTTTTAAAAAGGTTCCGAATTTTTTCCCCCCCAAACCCTTCAGAAGATTCTAAAAAAGGGCCCGGGAAAAAACGTGCGGGCATTTCCCCATCCATTCCTACAAAGCCAGGAACCCCCTCCTTAAAGTTGCAGCGGCAGAAAGGCCCCCCCAAAACCCCTCTGTATGCGATGTTTCCACCCGCTGGGATTCCAGCCTGCAAAATGTTGGGGCGGAAATGTAAAAAAAAAGAGAAAGGCCCCTTTAACGATTTTTTTTATGATCCAGGCAGACAGAAATACTCCCCCGTGTAAGTTTTATGTCAGGCCAAATGGGAACTCATGCGTTGGGCACCCGCCTTTTGTTGAGGGCCAATTTGAGGGGGGGCCCGTAATTTGTCAGGGCGCCCCGGAATACGGGATGAAAAACATCATTCCCCTGCTCATTTTCCTGGAACAGTTTTGAAAAAAAACTGTCTGGGGAGGGGGCTGGGGGACGTGGCAAAATAAATCCCTGGCCACGGGGTCCGGTGGGGGCTGAAATGGAGGTGGGGGAGGGGACATTGGAGCAGAAAACATTGTCCCGGTGAAATAGTGGATTTTTTTCCCCCGGTGGGCAAGGGGAGGGGGAGCAGGAGCAGTGGGGGAGGTGGATGGAGGGTGAGGGAAAAAGAGCCCCCTGACCCCCCAAACACTTGGGCAGTATACCCGTGGGAAAGGAGGCCCGGGAGCCCTGGAGTCCCCTTTTGCAGATGGCCCCCCAGCATACTTTTTTTGCCTGGCTAGTGACAGCCGAATAGTCAGCAAAACCGGGAGAGGGATGGGCTTTTGGCTCTCCACCCTATTGGACCCCCCCGCTACCCGGGACAAAATGGGAGCCTTTTTCCCCCGCTATTGAGAAGGAAGACAAACTTTAAATATATAGGGAAAATCCTTTCCCTAATCTTGGGGGTTTTCCCATGTGCGGCATCGTCCCCTTTTGACAGGTCTGACCGGGGGGTTCCCCCAGCGCTACGACTACCGCGGCTGCTGGGGAAAGGTTGGGGGGGTAGGACAGTACCAGTCCCTCATTTGAACCAAGTCTGGAGCCCCTGATGAGCAAAACTTCCTTCACCCGCCCCATTTAGGGGGGCATCGCCAGCAGAAACAGGGACCTGGGGCAGTCCCTGAACCAACAGGTTTGTGGCCTACCTTTTGGGCAGCACTCTGCCCCTCAGTTTGAAGGGTCCCCTGGACTACTGGGTAGCCAAACTGGGTGGGGTTTGGGCCCCAACTTGCCGAGTTTGCAGTGGGGGAAGCTGTCCCCCGCCCCGGGGCCCGAATGTGGCTCAGGGCGGGGGTTCAAATGCGGCGGGGCCCATCGTTTCCCCAAGGGGAACCCCCTTGGGCCACGGGAAATGTTTGGGAAAAAAGGGCCTTTGTCAAGATGAATAGGCCTGGTTCTGGCCAGGGTTTCCACCAACAATGCCTTGGGGGTCAGTTGGTTCAAAAAACCCCGCCTCAGCCCATTCTGATGGCGCCACCCCGCTGATGCCAACATTGCTGAAAATTTCCCCCATCTGCCCACCACCATCTTTACCAAAGGGGTGGTATTGCCCCCCACCCCAAAAACTTTTGTCATTGTGCCAAATCTAGGGCCTCATGCTGCTGCTGCTTTTTGAAAGTTGCCGTGACATCCACAATGTGTCTTGTGCCCCTGTTTGACTTTATGCTGCTGCTTTGGCTTGCTGCCATGTCCTCCCACTGTGTCATTGTTTCCACTGTCCCGGGCCCATGCTGCTGCTGTGGGGTGCTGCCAGTCCTCCCCAAAATGTTTTCCCTTGTGCCAAATGCCCGACCTTTTAATTTCTGCTTTCCGCCCTGACCTCCGCCCCTCAGGTCTTTTTGCCCTCGTTTGGGTTCCTCCTGTTTTTCCCCCTCCCAAAAGTCCTTGGCCACCCGCCTGAAATTATTTTGTGCTGCTGTCCGGGTCCCACATGTGTGATTGTGCCCACTCTGTGGGCCTAAAACTTGTTTTGGGGCCCCCTCCAGAAAAGTCATTGTGCCAATGCCTGATCTATCGGCCCGCTGTCGTGACCTCCCCCACTGTGTGAAATTTTGCCACTCTTGGCTTTTCCCCCTTTTTTTTGGCCCCTCCCGAATTTTCATTGTGCCACTGCCTGACCTCCTACCCGCTGCCGCAGTGAAACCCCCGCAAACAGTCATGTGCCCCCCCCCTGTGGGTTCCTCGTTTTTTGCCCCTCCAGAATGGGTTTTTTTCCCCCTTTCCTGACCCCATGCGCTGTGGCTGCGCCCGGCCCCCCTCCCCCACTCTGTCAAAATGTTTCCCCCCTGAATTTTCCCGCTTGTTTTTTTCCAGCTTTCGGGTGGCATGGGCTTTATCAGGCTACATTTTCCCCCCTTTTAGTTTTTTGGTCAGTTTTTTCCCTCTTAAAAAGCCCAGGGGGAAATTTTATGTGAAGCATTCTAAGGGCTGGGGGCAGTCATGTGGTGAAAACTAAAACCCCAACATTGTTTTAAGGGCCAAAACCCAAACCCCCCTCCGATATTTAAGGGATGGCACAAAGTTCTACAGACCCTGCAGGGTCTGTGGGAGCCGGAATGGGAAAAAAGCTGTTTTTAACGCGATTCGTGGCCAAGTAATTGGGGCGGAAAAAAAATTTTATCCGGAAAAATTCCCTTTGAAAAATAACCCAATCCCAATTTTTTAGAAAATTTGCCCATCCCCTTTTATTGGTTTTTTTCTTCCATAAAAATTTTTGATTTGTAGTAACCAATATAGGGGTATTATTATTTAAAAATATGTTTGAAGTAACCCAATTGTAATGTTTTTATGATTAAAATTTAACCCCAATTTTGTTGTGAAATTTTAATCAAAAAAATGGGAGGTTTTTAAAAAAGATTTTTGTATTTTAAAAATTGGGTACCAAATCTCCAGATCAAACTAATAAAAAAATTTTTTATGGGGTTTAAACCAAAAAAAAGAAAATTTTTTCTCTAATTTAACCTGATGGGCAGTGTTCCCTTTTTTTCCCTTTAATAATGTGCATTTTTTCCCCTTTTTGGGTATTAATTTTAAAAAAAAAGGACAAAGGGGGGACTAAGTTTCAAAGGTTTTTTAGTGGGCGGGCAATTGCCCAGAACATGAAAAGAAATTTTATAAAGCTTTTTTTTTCCTTGGGGGGAAAAAACAAGTTTTAAAAATTGCTTCCCCCCTCCACAGCAATTTGGGTTTTGACCCTAATTTTCCCTTTTCTGTCAATCAATTTTTTTTTTTTCCAAATTGACAAAGGGAAAAAAAATAGGATTTAGGGGATTTTTCGGCCAAAGTTGAAATCGGGACAAGGTTTTTTTTGGTGATCAGATTTTTTAGATCATGCGATAATTTAGTTTTTTAAAAACGTGCCCTCTTTTATTAAAGTTTGGCCCCTTTTCGGGACCTTTTGTCATTTTGGGGGCCCAAACAAATCAGATTAAGAATAGGCAGGGTGGTTTTGGGGTCGGCCGTGATGGGCTGGGTGTGTATGGTTGCGATTGGCTGGAAAAAAACACAGACCCGTTTTACAAGGGGAAAAGTGTTTTCCCTTTGGGGCAGCCTCGTGTCTTCACGCCTCAGAGGAGAAACGTGGCTCTCTTGTTCCAAACGCTCAGTGAAAATTATTAATTTCTTCACAGAGAAAACCTTTTTATTAGCTGTGATCCTTACAAAATTTTGTTTGATTAGAGATCGGAAGAATTTTTTATATTATGAGAGAAATTTTAAAAGGGGCATCTAACCCCTGTAAAGCCCCGGGGGGAAAGGAGGGGGGGCCCCGCGGGCAAAAAAACCCCAAAAAGCCCCTATAAAGAATAAAGGGTTTTAAAATTAAACCAAAGGTTTTTGTGTAGACAATTTCAAATTATTTTAAAATTTTCTATTGAAAATATTTCCTGGTTGGGCAGCCTGAAATTATGGGTACACCCTTTTTAATAACTGCAGGGCTTTTTTGTTAGGTTCAAAAAATCCACTTTTATTAAACATTTTACCTTTTTGATAGGTGTTCATTTTCAATTTTGCCCCCCCTTCCCCTTTGTTGGGTAATCCACCTTGTAAATTAAATTAGAATCCCGCAAATCAGCACAGGGTTTATAGGGCCAAAAAAAACCTTTTTAATATCTGGAAAAAAATTTTTAGGGTTTCGTGTTTTTTTTTCTTTGGCGCCCCTACGCTTTTTTCATTTAGACACCCTTTCACTTAATGTGAATACTACAATTTTTTTAGTCACCCAAATTGGGAAATTTATAGGGGCCAAAAAAATTTCCTTTTATATCCCCAATACATTTCAGATACGTGTTTTTTTCCTTTTGGGCACTACAAGGGGTTTGTTCTTTAGGGGACCTTGCACTTAAAATTTAATACTGGAATTTTTTAGTCCCCAGGTGAAATTGGGTAGGGCCAAAAAATACCTTTTTTTATCCCGAATACCCTTTCAGATACGTGTTTTTTTAAATTTGGGCAGGCCAGTTTTGTTGATAGATCTACTTTGCACTTAAATGTGAATACAGCAATTTTGTAGTCACCACAGGTGAATTTATAGGTGCCAAAAAATACCTTTTATTATCCGAATACATTACAGATACGTGTTTCTTGCACTTTTGCCCAGTCCAGATTTGTTGATAGAGCCACCTTGCAGTTAAATTTGAATCCAGCAATTGTGTAGTTACCACTGGTGAATTGATAGGTGCCAAAAAATATCTTTTATTATCCGAATACATTTCAGACACGTGTTTTTTTAATTTGGCGCACTACAGTTTTGTTATTTGACGCAGCTTGCACGTAAATCTGAAAACAGCAATTTTATAGTCACCACAGGTGAATTGAAAGGTGCAAAAAATACCGTGTATTATACGAAAAAAATAACAGATACGTGTTTTTTGACTTTGGCGCACTACAGCTTTGTTCATTGACGCAGCTTGCACGTAAATCTTAAAACAGCAATTTTATAGTCACCACAGGTGAATTGAAAGGTGCAAAAAATACAGTGTATTATACAAAAACATAACAGATACGTGTTTTTTGACTTTGGCGCACTACAGCTTTGTTCATTGACGCAGATTGCACGTAAATCTGAAAACAGCAATTTTATAGTCACCACAGGTGAATTGAAAGGTGCAAAAAATACCGTGTATTATACGAAAACATAACAGATACGTGTTATTTGCACTTTTGCCCAGTCCAGATTTGTTGATAGAGACACCTTACAGTTAAATTTGAATCCAGCAATTGTTGTATGTTACACTGGTGAATTGATAGTGTGCAAAATATCTTTATTATACGAACATTTCAACACTGTTTTTTAATTTGCGCACTACAGTTTTTATTATTTGACGCAGCATTGCACGTAAATCTGAAAATGCAAGTTTTATAGTCACCACAGGTGAATTGAAAGGTGCAAAAAATACGTGTATTAACGAACAACAGATACGTGTTTTGACTTTGCGCACACAGCTTTGTTCATTGACGCAGCTTGAGAAATCTTAAAAAGCATTTTTAGTCACCACGGTGAATGAAGGTGCAAAAATACAGTGAATATACAAAATAACAGTACTTTTTTTTGATGGGCATACAGCTTGTTCATTGACGCGATGCACGTAAATCTGAACACAATTTTAATCACCAGGATTGAAAGTGCAAAAATACCGTGTATTTACGAAAACTAAGATACGTGTTTTTTGCACTTTTGCCAGCCAATTTGTTGATGAGACCCTGCAGTTAATTTGAATCCAGCAATTGGTTTGATTAGGGGATTTGAGATAGCTGTATTTCCCTTTTAATAAGAGTTCAAAATATTCATACTTCTCAATTTTTATATTTTGAAATGGACGAAATGCGGGTAACAGCAAAGAGGGGGTGCCATGGAGGTAGAGGTACGATGAGAAGGTGCTCCTTCCAGTGCTGGCGACAACACGCATGCCAGCGGATCGTCAGTTGCAGGACCGTCAGGCTTGTCATCGCTGGGTCAGGGCCCTGTGAATCTCAGTAACGAACAGCGTCGCCAATCTGTCCTTCAGTGGTTAATGCAACCTGCATCCAGCAGTCTTACCTCCTCGTCCTCCCAGTCACGGCCACAAATGTCATCATCAGCATCATCAGCATCCGTCCAACATGAAGCAGCAATATGTCAACTGTGTACCCACCACTGTGGATAATCCATTGTCTGAAGACCTCTTTGATGACAAAATGCGGTTGGGGTCAGAAGGCATGTTAAAAGATCAAGAGGATGATTTAGTCTGCTCTGACGCCCAGTTATTGATGCCATCAGAAGTGGAGAAGGAAGCTGGTCAATCAGCAAAAAACCCGGGCGGTCGGCAACGCCTTGCAGGCCCTCTTGCTTGTAGCCCGCAGCTTCTGGATGCAGAAAGTCAGGACTAGTGTTGAGCGATTTTTATCGACAAAGTTGAAATCAGCAAGGTTTTTATGGTGATCGAAATTTTCAGATCATGCGATAATTAAGGTTAAAATCTGTGCATCATCTATTAAGATCGCGCCATTTTCGGCGCTTCCTGTCATTTTGGCGGCCAGCAAATCAGATTACAGAATAGAGCAGGGTGAGATGTGTGTGCGACGTCATGACTGGGATGTGTATGGTTGTGATTGGCTGGAAAAATCACATGACCTCGTTTTAACATAGAACAGCCCTACCTGTTCAGCCTTAGTGTCTCTCAGCGTCTCATAGGAATAGGACGTGCGCTCTGCCAGTGGCCAAACAGCTCAGCGAAATTAGTCTATTTCTGCACAGAGAAACCTCTACTATTAGCTGTGATCCTTCCAATTTAGTTAGATTAGAGATTTGAAGATTTTATGTAGTTAGCTAGAGAATTTTAAAGCAGCATCTAACGCTGTAAAGTCACAGGGGGAGAGGGGGGGGGGGGAACGGGCGAACACAGACAAGCTCTATCTATAAAGAACACTGGATAAAGTTCACCAAGACTTAGTGTAGACATTGCACTGCAATATCTTTATTATGAACAGTTTGCTATTGAAATATTTCCTGGATATTGGGCAGCCTGAACTTATATTGGATACACATCATTTCTAGTAACTGCAGGTCTCTTTGTTAGGTGCAAAACTCCACTTTTATTATCAGTATACATTTCAGATAGGTGTTCATTTTAAATTTTACCCATTCCACCTGTGTTGATATATCCACCTTGCAGTTAAATTACAATCCAGCAATCTTGTAGTCAGCACAGGTTGTTTGTTGCCAAAAATATCGTGTATCATACGAAAACATAACAGATACGTGTTTTTTGACTTTTGCGCACCCAGCTTTGTTCATTGACGCAGCATCCACGTAAATCTTAAAACAGCAATTCTATAGTCACCACAGGTGAATTGAAAGGTGCAAAAAATACCGTGTATTATACGAAAACATAACAGATACGTGTTTTTTGACTTTTGCGCACCCAGCTTTGTTCATTGACGCAGCATCCACGTAAATCTTAAAACAGCAATTCTATAGTCATCACAGGTGAATTGAAAGGTGCATAAAATACCGTTTATTATACGAAAACATAACAGATACGTGTTTTTGACTTTTGCGCACCCAGCTTTGTTCATTGACGCAGCATCCACGTAAATCTTAAAACAGCAATTCTATAGTCACCACAGGTGAATTGAAAGGTGCAAAAAAATACCGTGTATTATACGAAAACATAACAGATACGTGTTTTTTGACTTTTGCGCACCCCGCTTTGTTCATTGACGCAGCATCCACGTAAATCTTAAAACAGCAATTCTATAGTCACCACAGGTGAATTGAAAGGTGCAAAAAATACCGTGTATTATATACGAAAACATAACAGATACGTGTTTTTTGCACTTTTGCCAAGACCAGATTTGGTGATACAGACACCTAGCAGTTAAATTTGAATACAGCAATTTTTTGTTGATTAGAGGGATTTGTGAATAGCTGTGATTTGCCGTCTTTTAATAAGAGACTTTCCAAAACACGCATGCCAGCGGATCGTCAGTTGCAGGACCATCAGGCCTGTCATCGCTGGGTCAGGGCCCTGTGAATCTAAGTAACGAACATCGTCGCCAATCTGTCCTTCAGTGGTTAATGCAACCTGCATCTAGCAGTTTTACCTCCTCGTCCTCCCAGTCACGGCCACAAATGTCGTCATCAGCATCATCAGCATCCGTCCAACATGAAGCAGCCCAAATGTCAACTCGTGTACCCACCACTGTGGATAATCCATTGTCTGAAGACCTCTTTGATGACAAAATGCAGTTGGGGTCAGAAGGCATGTTAAAAGATCAAGAGGATGATTTAGTCTGCTCTGACGCCCAGTAACTGATGCCATCAGAGGAGGTGAAGGAAGCCGGTCAATCGGCAAAAATCCCAGGCGGTCGGGAACGCCTTGCAGTGCCCCTTGCTTGTAGCCCGCAGCTTCTGACTGCAGAAAGTCAGGTCGACCAAGTCACCTGTGTAGATGATGATGACGACCTTGCGGATCCATCCTGGTCTTTTCCGCAGAATTTGCTTGCGAGCGCTTCATCAGTGGACGAGGAGGAAGACGATCGGGTAGTGTCAGTACGGGTTCCGCCTCAAAAAGGGAGAGGGCGGTCGCAGAAGTCCGCTGATATGATTCCGCCAGCCACGGTCAGCGCAAACCCCGCTCCTCGCTTATCGCCGTCCCAAAAAAGGGCCGGCCCCT